>ML995969.1:0-25569 GCA_010093825.1 Teratosphaeria nubilosa
TCTTTATAATCTAGTAGACTCTCTCTAGTATCTATCTAGTTTGCGCTTTATTACTAAAGTCTACTGTTTACTAAGAAACATATCTTATATAGTTTCTTCTGCTTATCTACTATTATCTGCTATTTATATATAGGTCTTATAATATGTTTATATATATATTAATTGAATATAATTATTTCTATTCTCTAGTTAATAACTAGGTTATATCTTCTTAACTAAGAGTTGCTAAGTATAATGTTATGCCTAGCTATTAGTATTATATCTAAGATAATCTTCTTATAATACTCTTAAGTAACATATAATAGAGATACTATCTCTCTATTTATATTAGATAAGTATAATCTGTTTACTATAATTACCTTATATTTATCTAGTTTCTAGCGTATTATAATTATATTCCTTTAAATATAGTCTTTTAATATAAAGCTACTACTAGCTCTACTACTAATTATTATTATTATAGGTGTTCTATTTATAATACCTTTAGTTCTAAAGACTTCTATCTTTCTAAGATTTATGTTATTACTAGAATTATTTTCTTAAGTCTTATAAATATTATTATACTTATATTAACTACTTATATTAACTAAGTTAACTTGTTTTCTAAATTAAACAATAAAGTATTACTATACTATGCTTAGGTTATTATCCTATAGATTTTTTATAGGTTATTATTATTATTTAAGCTCTCTCTATTATTCTTGCATAAGAAGCTAATTTGTTTAGTACTTTAGCATCTTTCTTTTTACTTAGTTTCTAATCTAGCTTTAGTAGTATATTGCTTCCTACTTCTTCTTATAATTTCCTATTAGGACTTCTTATTACTCTATATATTTAAGGACCTAAATAGCTTATACTACATAAAACTATGCTTATAGAGCTTATATCTAGTCTCTTATCTCTTTTATAATATGTAGGCCTTCTAGAGTAATATAACTTCTATTCTCTTAGAAGTAACTTCTAATTAGTAGCATATCTTAAACATATTATCTAAAGCTTACTTCTTCTCTATCTACTAATTAATACTTCTAGAACATCCTTTAAAACTACTTAATTAAGAGATTAAATTATTTTAGGTATAGATAGTAATTTTATTCTTATGTTAAATATATTTTCTTATATTTTCTAGTAATTATAACAAACATATCTATAGCTTTAGTATAGCCTAATATTATAAACTTAACTAGTTTGTTTTTGTTTATATTATTATTGCCTTTCTATTTCTTATTAGATATATTATCTTCTTTACTATCTCTAGCTTCTATTATACTATTATCTTATTCTTTAATAATATTAACTTCTTCTATATATTATTAGATCTATTTTAGATCTTTTCTAGTACTTCGTACTAGCTTTATAACATACTTCTCTTATAGTTCTTTCTTATAGTAGAGATTTTCCTAGTTTTTTATAAGACTATTAGCTATCTTTATAACTTTAATAGGCGTATTATAGATATATAAGAGTATATTAACTATATTACTAATATCTCTTATAATCTTAGTTTGTTAGATCTTATACTCTTGTTTCTAGTTACTATAAATATAGACCTACTATAGTAATCTAGATAGTAGTAACTACTATACTTATTTTTTCTTGTTAAGATATTTTAGGCAGTTGTTATTATAGCATCTTAACTAATCTTCTACTCTATATAGCTCTAATATTCTGCTCTATATTATAGATAGCTATATAGGTTCTTAATCTATTCTTAGATTTTAGTAGTAGTATAAAGGCTTGTCTATTCTCTCTTCTTTAGTACTCTGTTTAGACTACTACAAAGCACCTAAGCGCTTTATAATGCTTGGCACAGAGCACTATAGAGTTCTTACATAGTTTATGCTAGTAGAGTCTTCTTACGCTCTGTAGGCGGCTTCGCAGAGCGTTGCTCCCTTCTGCTGACTCACCCTCTTGGCCTTACTGGGTTCGTAACAGAAGGGCTCAAGTCTCGAGTGGGGTACTGTATAAGGTGTCGTGCGGTCGTACAGTTCGCGTCGACCGACTCGACTGCCATCGCCGCTCCACTGCCAGAAACAAGACTTCCTCGGCGTTAGCTTTCGACCGCTACACCCGCTGAATATCATCCGAACCTCTTCGCCTACTCTCACGAGACACGAAGAAGTCGCCACTGCAAACATGAAGACCACGCTTCCCATTCTACTCGTCCTTGCGAGCATGTTCAGCGGGGCCCTCTCTGCAGCATTAGCACGGGAAGTACCCGAAGAAGGAGCATGCTACACACTGCGGGCTTGTCGAAATTTTCCGCATTATGTAAGTGATTCAAGTTAAGAAAACTCCATCTTGCTTTCTAAACCCTCCCGGAAGTGCTCGCTGACTCTTCGAAACTGCAGACATGCACCTGCGGCTCGAAGTACAACTGTAAAATGACAGATTTTGACTACGTGCAGCACACATGTGGATGGTATGAGTGACTCCCTTGAGTGCAACAAGCGACGCCAGATGTGGCTACTAGAGGAGATGGAGCTGACACTTGCCCGCACAGAGGAGACAGCGGCTGAGATCCTGGACAGCCTGGCTTCGTTTCCTGTGATCCTCCCCAATGAGGACACATAGCGTGTCATAGGCGGAGCCCTCCCTCCACGAAGCGCCATCACTGTCGCTGCTGTCATAATCGCCTCACAATTAATGATCTAAGCTGCTCTTTGCGACCTATGGCCGTCCCTGCTAGGAGCTTTGAGTTGTAATTATATTCCGGAGCTTCCGAGACATTAAGTCTTGTCGTAAGAATGCCTCGACGTCTTTTGCTCCTAGGCCAAGCCTCACGAAGCCGACGTCCAATGTGCAAACACCTCTTGCTAATTTCCGCAATCGGACATGCCGCATGCAAGGACAAGCGGCTACCCATTCCCAAGTCTCATCCTCCACCACCACCCGACCCACAGCACACCCCCTTCCCACCTTCGCGACGCCCTTCCCCTCCCAATCCCCTCTCGTCATCCACCCTACCACACAACAACACCCTGCGCACCCACCTCCACCAGCGTCTCCGCCTCTGCAACCCCACCTCCGAACTCCCCCCAGCCGTCCCATCACACCCGACACCAACACCAGCAGCCTCAGCCTCAGCCTCAACCTCAGTCTCGATATCGACACTCGCCCCTCCAACCCCACCCACCAAACCCGACACTAAAAGCTCCGGCCGATACCGCCGCACCCACTCCCAGCTCCAAGGACTAGGTCTCCTTCCCCCGCGCCGCGCAGTCGCATCGGTAGCAGTTGTCGATATCGTCTGCTGTGAAGCGGTTGAATCTAACCGCCTCGAGCGATCGTCCTCTCTGAGACTTCCTCCGCAGCCGCGATCTGTTCGGAATGAGGACCAGCTGTAGCGATGGAGCGAAGCATCGTCGTTGTCGAACCATGTCTTGCCATTATTCGGTCGTAGCTGGGGCTGAGGAGCAGGAAGCGTCTCGCTTGCAGCATTGACAGGCGTCGTCCGAGGACTGGGTGAGCGTCCAAAGTCTACGACGTCGGAGTGAGAGATCGTGTCTTGCGTCGATGCCATCAGAGGATTGTCGTCTGATTGTGTGAGCCAAAAGCCACAATGCATAAATACCTTCCGTCAGACAGTCTTGAATCAAGAGTCTGAACTCACATCCGTTCCCGTCCAAAAAGCTACCCTGATCCGCATTTGCACAGCCAAACGATCAATAATGAGTGGATTGATCATGATTGACCTCCTAGCTTCATGCACTTGCAGTATCACGAAAGCAGCTCCAGACCATGATGGCTCTTCAAAGCGCTACACCGACAAGAAGAGTCCCTGTGCACCGCGTAGGGAAGCTACCTTACCTCGTCGCACGTCACGAGGAAGGCTACCTTACCTTGTCAAGCACACGAACACTCTCTTCTGACAAACGCAGTCGACCCTACCCTCAGAGATTCCAGAACGGTCCCACAACTTCCACCGCAGCTCTGCTTCTCGAACAAAGAAATTCCTCGTAGCACCTGCAGGCGAAGCTTCCCTGAACGTATGACCGATGCTCAATCATACATGTACACACCTCAAGCAGACGCCACCGTTCATGCCACGCCCCACTCGATTCGCAACCACGAGCAACCTAGCGAAGGGCTAACACTTGCACCGTTTCCAAAGTATCATGCACACAGCCCTACGCTCTGCGCGTGTGCATGCCCAATCATGAACTCTCCGTGATACCAGGTACCATGTGCCATGCGTAGTAGTCAGCAGGACCAATGGCCTCGTTCGGCGTTTACTAGATTGTCAGGTCAACCCTCGCACTCGCGATCACCAACATGCAAGAGCCAGCACGGAGCCATGCTCACCCACAATCCGGGAAGTATCTACTCGTCGTTGCAACCAACGGCATATTTATTTAGCTTCACGGCTTTGAGTTGCCATCCAGCAGCCTCACACTGCCGAGACCATGCGTAGTAGTCATCAGGTCTTACTTCACAAAGTAGTGGCTCAAGAGCTAGGCTTCCGCATAAGTGCTGTGCATTGGCTCGAGCTGAGCTTTGACGCTGCTTCCAGTCCGAAGCTGCGAGAAAATGTCACATACACACGAGCTCCGTTGCTGAGCGGCCTTGGGCACAATTGATCATCATTCGCAAGACACTTACCTACACACCCTACTGAGCGCCTTGCTTTGAAATCATACCATATTCGCCTATCGCTGCAGTGACGGCCAATGCCACAAAATCTCCATTCGTTTTGCCGAACCCTGTCAGTCACACACCTAGCACTCAACTACTACCATCAGGCACCAAGAGTCTACTCCTCGCCCTCAAGAGGAGCCTCCTCGTCGTACTCCTCCTCGCCCTCAGAGACCGAAGCCTCCTGGTATTGCTGGTACTCGCTGACCAAGTCGTTCATGTTGCTCTCAGCCTCGGTGAACTCCATCTCGTCCATACCCTCGCCAGTGTACCAATGCAAGAAAGCCTTGCGCCTGAACATGGCAGTGAACTGGTCACCAACACGCTTGAACAGTTCCTGGATGGAGGTGCTGTTGCCGACGAAGGTCGAGCTCATCTTGAGACCACGCGGTGGGATGGAGCAGAGGGCGGTCTGCACGTTGTTCGGGATCCACTCAACGAAGTAGGCAGTGTTCTTGTTCTGGACATTGCGGATCTGGTCCTCAACCTCCTTCATGGACACCTTACCGCGGTAGATGGCAGAGCAGGTGAGGTAGCGGCCGTTGCGGAAGTCAGAGGCGGCCATCATGTTCTTCGGGTCGAAGATCTGCTGGGTGAGCTCTGGCACGGTGACAGCGCGGAAGCTGTGAGCGCCACGGCTGGTGAGTGGTGCGAAACCGACCATGAAGAAGTGGAGACGTGGGAACGGCACCATGTTGACGGCAAGCTTGCGAAGATCGCTGTTGAGCTGACCTGGGAAGCGCAAGCAAGTGGTGATACCAGACATGACAGCAGAGACCAGGTGGTTCAAGTCACCGTAGCTCGGGTTGGAGAGCTTGAGGGTGCGCATGCAAATGTCGTAGAGAGCCTCGTTGTCGATACAGAAGGTCTCGTCGGAGTTCTCGACAAGCTGGTGCACGGACAGAGTGGCGTTGTAGGGCTCGACGACGGTGTCCGAGACCTTGGGAGATGGCATGACGGAGAAGGTAGCCATCATGCGGTCTGGGAACTCCTCGCGGATCTTGGAGATCAGGAGTGTACCCATACCAGCACCGGTACCGCCACCAAGAGAGTGAGTGATCTGGAAACCCTGGAGGCAGTCACAGCCCTCAGCCTCGCGGCGGACAACATCCAAGACCTGGTCGACAAGCTCGGCACCCTCAGTATAGTGTCCCTTGGCCCAGTTGTTGCCGGCACCAGACTGGCCGAAGACGAAGTTGTCGGGGCGGAAGAGCTGACCGAATGGACCAGCGCGGACGGCGTCCATGGTACCCGGCTCCAGATCGACGAGGACAGCACGGGGGACATACTTGTTGCCAGATGCCTGTGCTGTATGTGAGCAGTGTTGTTGAGGATATAGTGGCTGCCTGAGACCATACCTCGTTGAAGTACACGTTCATGCGCTCGAGCTGGAGGTCAGACGTGCCATTGTACCTGCCTCGCGTCAGTCCCATCTTCTCCTCTACTGCCAACGTTGCTACACATACACGCCCGAGCCGTCGAGGCCGTGCTCGCCGGAGATGTTCTGCCAGAAAGCAGCACCGATTTGGTTGCCCTTCAGTCGTGTCAATTCGCGCTCTTTCCTATCTCGTCATACTCGCGTGATACGTACACACTGGCCGGTCTGGAGGTGGACCTATATAGCCATCGCATGTTAGCATTGTGTGCCCATTTCCAACGCGGGGCACGCGTATTTGTTTTCAGGGGCCACTTGTTTCTGCGTTTGGGGGAAGCGACTCACAATCTCACGCATGGTGGAGGACTGGGCGTTGTTGTAGTTGAGAGAAGCTGAAGATGATGTTGATGCCGCTCGTTATCGCAAGTCTTGTCGGGGGCGCGGGTGTCGGTGGTTTGGGAGAGGGAGGAAGCTGATGAGTGTTGCGGTGAAGCGGCGGCCCCTTGGAACTGGTGCGGGTTTGTTGACCGAGCGGCTGATCCCGCAAGCGCGTCGAGTCCCCGCATCAAATTCATTCTGAAATGCCAAAGTCGATGTGAGCAGCTTCAGTGCCAAAATGCTTGTGCTTTACATCTTCTGCTTCAGATGAAGATGAATACCTTATGAGAGTGCCTTCTATCTTGGGACTACCTCATCATGTCTTCACTACAACCACTAGCGCCCCGTGCGAGCCTTGCACTCCATTGCAAGCAGCTGCAGCAGTGTCTCATCAGCATCAGACATGCATCGACTACACCACCCAAACCTCGAGTGCTTGCGAAGCCTGAGCGATTCAACCCTCCGTCACATCCTTCCCGCATACGATCACGGCAGCCAAAGTACTATGGCCCAGCGCTCAGCGAAGAGCAGAAGCGCGCTCAACAGACGAAGCAATACCCACACATGATGCCTCCCGAGGGGACATTCATGCACTCATTCTTGACCAATCGAAGCATACATCTCTATTTCAGCCTGGTATGCTAAAAGCCCAACTCCCGCCCAAAACATCCACTAACGCTACGCCACAGTCCGTCCTCGTCTCCCTCGCCTTCTTCATCTGGCTCCAAGACTTCCTGCACAACACTCCCTACCGCGATCTCTTACCCCCCAACAACATGATCTTTGCCCACCCCTTCACCTTCTTCTCCCGCTGGTGGGAGGTCTATGCCATGCACGTGCAGTACATTTCCGCGCAGACAGCAGAAAAGCGCAAGCAGAAGCTGGATGATGCCGAGAAGCGGAAGGAGTACAGGAAGGCGCATGGCATTGAAACGAAAGGGGAGGGCATGCTGGAGAAGTTTGTGGGCGTCACTGCAGAAGGTGCGGCGCAGAGAGAGGGAGGCGCGGTGGAGGATGCGAGTCCGGTAGCTGCCGTGGACAAGGCTGCGATGCCGGAAGGCACGTATGTGGATTGCGAGGGCAAAGTACAGACGGAGAAGAAGAAATGGTTTGGCATATGGTAGATATGTGCAAGCTATCTGGCCATGGACTCCGGTACAACCATGTCACTTCCTCACTGCACCAGCGCCAGCATTACCACCAGCAACTGCTTCAGACGACATGGCAGCCTCCTACTTACCCATCGAGTAATTCGTGATACCACGCGGTCGTCTTCCTTCCCACGTCCAAAAGCCTCCGGAGCACGCTCCCGCTTCGATGGTCACTCGGCACAGCTACGAAGAAAAGTGTCCATCACCGGAGTGTCCAGAGGCGCACTGAGAAAATAGCCTTAGGAGCCTACGGTACTCAGGTACGCGCCTTACCCATAGTGTAGGCCTGTGCCTCCCACCCTCCTCACACCCAAACCCGTACAAAATTCGTCCTTCCCAACAACGCAACGCAAGCCTCTCGACGCAACCCATGGCGGCGCCACCAGCTCCAGGCAGTAATGCCACCGGCCTCGAGCGCAACACCCATCCCAGTCCCAGAATAACCGCAATCCGAGCCCAGAACGACTCGCGAGGGCCCCTCCTCCGCAACACAATCTACGGCCTCGCGGTCCGTCACGAAAGCGCCACCCGCCTGACGGCCAGCACCGCGCGCCCACCACTGAATCAAGACTGCCACTGCCTCCGCACCGAAGTCACCCCGATCCTCTTCAGCAGCAACACCTTCCACTTCACCAACTGGTATCTGTCGACCGGCTGGCACTCTCCGTCGCTTCTGCGCAACACACGATTCCGCGTTTTCGCTGATTGCTCGTCAGGACGGTGCGCTGGAGGAAGTCCTACCGCTTCTTCTCGGAGCACCCGCGCCAAGGACTGCGCTTGGACGGGTAGAGCAGACAAGGTCGGCGTTATGATATCATTGTTTGAGAGTCGACCGTCTGTTATGTGTGCGGAGCAACGGGTTCAGGAGGCGTGTGCTGAGGATGTCACGAGGAAGAACATGGCGGGCGGGAGCGGTTGTGGTGTAAATGAGATTTTCCAAGAACCTAGGATATCCAGGTGGACCGATGCTGTGTAATGTTTGCTGGAAATTTAGCTTCGGGCGGGCGATGCAGCCGCATTGTGGAGGTGTGTATGTACGAGCAAGGCTGTGAGAGCTAAGATGCTGGAAATGACGAGGGAATATGTAGCATTTAGCCATAGCTAAGCTACCTCAAAATCGCAATGGGTAGCAGACAGCCAGCCTTGCTACTGTGCCACAAACTCCCATCCAGCTTGCAGCACAAACGATGCACCATTGCCCGTTTTCGCCGTGTCCACCGCGTGAAGTAGCACTTGCTTCTTTGAAAATTCTCATGCACAGCAGCGTTTGAACCTTCCAAGGCATCTCTATGCTCTGCCATTCCCCATATCCATGCATCACAAACGCCCCAAAGCCATACCTCTACTCGGCCTTGACGGCGTAATTCCGCTGCGGGAAGTGCCTCTGCTTCTTACGCTGCTTCTCGGTGATCCGGCTGGCGTCCTCCTTTGACAAAACACGGCGGATGGCGCGGGTCTGCTTGGGTCTGAGGTCGAGAGGCAGGTACTTCTTCTTCTCGTAGAAGAGGCGCAATTGGTGGCGCTGGTTCGCGTTGATGACGGTCAGGACACGCGCGATGGACTTGCGGACGTCGTGGCTGTAGAGCAATCCCGTTAGTATCCGATTCTCTCGAAGTCGAACTTTTGTCTTGGCGTTCGTAGATTTGGTATCGGAGAGCCATACATCTTGTTCAATTTGCTCTGCGCACCACCGGCGATTTTCTGTGTCCTCAATTGCACGAGCTCTGCTTTCAGCTCATCGAGCTGCTTCTTCAGGTCCTCCTTGTTCTTGCCCCAGAGCTGCGCTGCCTTGACTTTGCCGGACGACTGTCACAAGATCCATCGTCAGCGTGACTGCTATGTCCATGATGTATTGCATTGCATGTGTGGCTGCATACCATCTTGACTGATTGTGCTGTGTGTTAGTAGTAAGATCTTGTCGTCGCGGGTGCCGCTGGTCGTGTGTCGTCGTCGAATCGCCAAAGTCCGCGATCAAAATGTGTGTGCTTGGCGCGCAGAATGGCGGACGCTAGCCCCCGCTGCCGAGCGCTTGTGTGAAGCCTGAGGCACCTCCGGATTTGGTTGTCAAGAAGCAAGCGTCACGGGACCAGCGCGCAACAAGTGTCGAGATAGATCTCCTTTGCGTTTTGCGAAGACAGCCAGAGTGGACACAGCGCAGACATGACAACGGGCAGCAGCTGGGCGCAAGTGCGACAACAAGCCCGGGCGCAAGAAACACAGGTCAATACACCAACACCCTGAGCGGCAACAACCATCTGACACCTCCCAGACCGAGTCACTCTTCCACAGCTATTCGCAATTCGCCTCAAAATCCGACCTCGAACCGAAGCCCAGCGAAGAAGAACAGCGCCTAGACACTCAGATCAAAGAAGCGCTCGAAACGCGATCAACGCTCCTCCAACAACTCGCCCGACTCCTCGACTCAGAACCCACGCCCTCCGCCTTGAAATCCACCAACCTCTCTCGACATCGTGAAATCCTACAACAACATCGCACGGAATTCACGCGACTAAAAGCCCAAGTCAAGGAGCAGCGCGATAGAGCTGCGTTACTATCCGGAATCTCGTCCAAAGCACGAGATTACCGCGCGCGAGAGAACCCCGAAGCCGCGGAGGGAGAGTATATGCTTGATGAGCGAGCGAGACTGGACCGATCGCACAATGTGGTGGATTCTGTCCTGAGCCAGGCGTACGCGACGAACGAGTCGTTTGGGATTCAGAGGGAGAATCTGGCGAGTATACAGAGGAGGATCACGGGGGCTGCCGCGCAGATACCGGGCATCAATACGTTGATGCAGAGGATCGGGAGTAAGAAGCGGAGGGATGGAATTATACTCGGGTCGTTCATTGCGGTTTGCTGTCTTGTGTTATTGTGGCTCTTGTGATGGAAGTAGAAGCGGACAGGTCTCTCGTTCTGCAAGGCGGCATGAAAGTGACTGGGCGGGGTTGGAATGCATAGCATGCCATGTTATTTGGCTGGAATTGCAAAAGGGGATTGTACAGCACCAGTGTATCAGGATCATGCTGATCGATAACAACGGCCTTTTGCGTCTATCCCGTCGGCGCAGCTTTCTCACTACCCTCAGTCACGATCTCAGCCACCGCATCCTCAAGCTGTTCCCGTTGCTCGATAGTATTGAAGCGCTTCTCCTTCGGCACCCTGGCTTCCTGTATCAGTCGCCTGAGACCTCTATTCAAGGACCTCCTTTCCGAAGCCATAGCCTCTGCGCTTCCAGCCCACCGAATCTTACACTCCTCGTCCACCAGGTAAACATAACCGCCCTTGTCATTCAGCATACCAATCGCTTCTTTCATGATGTCTGACACGCCTCTTCTCACCGTGAAGTACCGTTCCTGCTCCGCGGGCGTCCGTGTCTTCTTCAGCACCGATGGGAAAATCAACCACCACTTCAGGAAGTTGGTCTCGTGATTGATTTCGACCCTTTGCGCCAGACCTTCATGCTCTTTCAAGATCTGGTGTAGCTCCGGGTTGTTCTCTTTGCTGCAGAACGAGGCAACATTGGCCTCTGCCCATACATTCGTGAACAGGCTGACCACGCTGATCCTGCCTTTCATGACTTGGCATGTATCTCGCCCATACCCACCATACCCGTCTCCTCTCTCTAAATCTCTTCTCGGTCCTGGGTTTAGCGTCTGTCCAAAAAAGTTGGGAAAATACAAGGCATGCTCCGATCTAAATAGTCTCTCGTTTGCTATGAAGACCTTGCCCTTGTGGAACCGCATATTACTCCAATCTCGGAAGTAAGGTTTCGCAATTTGTTTAGTCATTGCTGCTCTTCGTTCTAGGTGCTTGTCGTAGTTGTGAAAGTCGTCGCGTTTCTGCTGAAATGTCCGTGTGTCGAGACCCATGCTCTCGCCGGGTTGCGGTAAATTTGGCATGCCGATCGGGCGAGGAAGAGGATATGGTGTGAAGTCATCGTCGTCGTTTCGTCTCTTCTTCAAATCACTTCCCATAGGCGTCGGACGGAAGGTTGGGCGTGCAGATGGAGGCGGGGGCGCGACCTTTGCTAGCTTTGGTGGAGGAGAGTATTGGGTGCCATTGGGCTGTGAAGCATATTTCCTTCGTCCTGAGGTACTCACGAGGCATCGTTGAGGCGGTGTTTGGTATGCCAGTGATCGCATAGCCCGCAGGCATCGCGGTGAGGGCGTCTTCATGATTTGGTTGTTGACATGTGATTCACGATGATGGGTTGAGTTGCGGACTCATGCTTCTATTGTGGCTAGCGCATCGGTGGTGCCACAATGTCAAGCCACAGGAAAGTTTTGGCGAGGCTCGAAGCAAAAATTTAGATCGTTCTTGCTTCACGACCAAGGTGCAGCTTTCGGGATCACCGTGCGATTCTGACCCGACGGGACGCCAGGAGATTAGAGTTCGAAGACAGGAGAATAGACTATGGCCAAGACGAAGACAGCGAAGCAAATGAAGAAAATGGCCAACGGCAAGAAACCAAAGGAAACGCCTGAGCAGCTGTACGCCTCAGCCATCGAGTTGGTCGAGCAGCATCAGCCCGAGGAAGCGCTAAAGCAGGCAAAGAAGCTATGGTCTCAGGTGCAGAACCATTCCGTGACCGAGGCGCTCCCGGCTTTGAACTTGCTTGGCGAAATCAGTGTAGAGCTTGGAGAGGTAGACGAAGCGAGAGTCTATTTTGAAGAAGCCGTCAAGCTCGATCCAAACGGCGAAGTACCTGAGGCTCTCGGAGGCGGAGCTGAGAAATTCTTGTGGCTGGCGCAGCTTTGCGAAGAAGGTGGCAAAGCAAGTGTTGGCTGGTTCGAAAAAGGTGTCACTGCCTTGCAGCATGAAATTGCTGCTCTTGAGAATGGCAGTATGAATGGGCGAATGGATGAGGGAAGTCTCCTGCTGTTCCGATTAGAGAAGAAGAGAAAGCTGGCGAACGCTTTGTGCGGAATTGTTGAAGTCTATATGACTGATCTATCGTGGGAAGATGATGCTGAGGCGCGGTGTGAGAATCTCATCACTCAAGCTATGACTGTCGAGGAAGAGACAAGTCCGGAGGTCCTACAGACTCTGGCCTCCGTCCGACTGTCTCAAGAGAGGAAAGATGATGCTCAAGCTGCCCTCTCACGGTCCTTGGGCTCATGGAAGGACTTGGACCCAGAGGACCCTGCTGTCCCTGACTTTCCCACCCGCATCTCGCTCGCGAGACTATTGATGGAAGCTGAAATGGAGCCTGATGCAATGTCTGTCATTCAGCGTCTTGTCTCGGACGACGATCAGAGTGTCGAAGCCTGGTACTTGGGCGGCTGGTGTCAGTATCTTGTTGCTCAAAAGCCTGCGCAGAGTCCCGCAAACGGATCTGACGGCAACACAATAATGGCCAATGATGAGACTTCTCCTTCAGATGAGCGGACTGTGGCACTCAAAGGTAGCCGCAATTGGCTGAAGCAGGCGCAGAAGCTGTATAGTGTGCTCGAGTACGAGGACGAGAGGCTGCTAGAGCACGCAAGTGAGCTTGTGGCTGAGCTTGACACGGTACTGGGTCCCGAAGTCAAACATTCCGAAAGCGGTGAGGGCGATGATGGTGAATGGGAGGAATGGGGTGGGATCGAAGACGGCGATGAACAGGTCGGTGAAGGAGCTGAGAATCTCGACGAAGACGAGGAGATGAGAGATTCCTAGGCGCCCAACCGGAGAGCTCTCCAGCCGGAGTACGTGAGGCCGTCGCATCAGCCTTAGGTGCGCGTCTGCATAAATCCGTTGCCTCAAATAATATCAATGACTGTTTGGTGCATAGAAGCCTTACGGAACAACCTTCTCATCAACTAGGACGCCCTAGCCGATTTTCGTCAACTGTATGACCGCCAGCGAACCTTCAATGTCGCGTCTGCTCTCAACCGTAATGGTACGGACCATCCCAAGTTCTGGTAGGGAGCCACCCCCAAATCACCCTCAAGCCACGGTCTTGGCAGATTTCCATGAATAGACCCACTCAATTTGGATTGAAAGAGGGGACGCTCTCTCCGGGGCTACCCGCGCAGACAGCTCGTTCCTCGCTTTTTGCCTGCGCTCGTACAGGCCTGCGAAAGGCAAAGGAAAGATCCTAACCCGCTCGCCGCGGAGGCAGGTGCAATTTTGAGCCTCTTGGCCAAGGGCATAAGTCAGGGGGCAGAGGCATAGCAGGTGTAGCGTGAGGTTGGTTTGAGGTGGTCGCTACCAGAACTTGGGGTGGTCCGTGTACGGGCCACCTGCATGTGGGCTGAACGTCCGCCCAGGCTCGAGCGCATCCACCTTCGTATACCGTCTGTAAGCGTTTATCCGCTGACCCATCTATTCTGACCATTCAAGATGCTCCTGATCCTCATGACAGCACGTAGTCTCAACTCTAAGCCACGTATATGCCATCATATGTATTCACTGACTTTCGGAACCGGCCTGCTGCCCTATTTTATAGTGTGATTCATCGCACAAAATGCTCCATGGGGCGCGTAAGCTTGATAGCTTCTGCGTTGCGGAGCCGCCGTTGCAAATAGGAAAGAATCGTTAGCAGTGGAGTTGAGACTTTGTCGCTACCATATACAAATCACCAGAGTCACGCTGTGGGGCGGCTTTCTGCGACAACACTTCATGTGCTACCTCAATGTTGCTTTTGCACCCACCATGGCGTGTGTCAGACGCTGCTATCCGATGATGATAAACTGATCAAGTCAACAGACTGGACGGACTTCGCCTCAGCTCCACGAAGCCGGGAGCCAACCCAACAAAACGCCTTGGGAGCTGCTCGGTCCTGACTCGATCGATCGACGCGGGTCACCAGCCAGTGTTGCACAACCGCCTCCAGCCCGGAGATTTAACGACTACATGCTTGCCTGGTATCCAACCATATTCTTTAGAAATTGGGTCGAAACCCCCTGCCCGAAAAGTAAGTCGAGCCGACTCGAATCACAGCCATATCCGTCACTCCGTTGGCATTATCACGACACTACAGGAACTTTGAACCAGCGACTGGAAGCGCTTTCGTCCCGGCATACACACCACTACTTCTGAGACCAGAGGCTTGGTCGCACATGGCTTGGTTGCGTTAGGGCTAGCGTGCATGCCAGGCCCACCTTCACAGAGTACCTGTGGCAACAGCTGCGATCGAACAGTGGTAGCATGCGGTTCTTTGCACGCGTAAAGGACACAGACAGGGCTGGCACAGTTGAGTGAGTTTGGTATAGCCGTTTGTGTTCGCATGCGCCATGCGCCGCCATTCTGTCAGCCTTGAAGGATCTTAGCGTATGAATGCGCGCTCGTTTGCTTGCAGCGCGATGCCGGCACCTTAGTCGGGCAGCGCAGAGCCGCGCACACGCGCACATCTTGTTGAAAACAGCAAGCTGCAGCTTCCTGAATATATGACTCCGATGTGGCGACTGTGCCTTGGATACCACCGTGCTGGCCTGCTCGCATCGGCGCTAGCCATGCGAGCGGCTTGAAATGGCTTCGCCATTCGATCACTTGCTCTGCCATCACGCAAGAGTGTTGCGTTTCCGAGCTCCGCTAGTGGCACCTCAATGAGCATGTGCGCAAAAGGCTCAAACGCCAGATGTGACCAGAGCGCCCTGAGGTCCCCAGGTCCTGGGTCCACATCGATAGGCTGCTCGAGCATATGCAGGCTACCGTCGGGTAGCTGCCCCGGTCACGCTGCGTTCGCAGATGGTAAGTGTGTACACGACTGCAGGTACAGAGGTGCACCGTTGGGTAAGCTCAGCAGTGCCGGAAGCGGTGCATGCGTGTGATGGCAGGCGGAATAGCATCCGTCAACGCCGACGTTGTAGAGCATGAGGGTGTGGTGCCCTCCACATTGGGAGTTTCAGCTTCATCTTATTCTGCCGGACCCAGGAATGCGGCGGCTGTTTTCGAGAAAAGACCACTTAACGGAAGCATAAGACGACCTGGACGCTACGAAACTCTAATACTTACTTGACGAACTTCACATGCAGTGCCCGTGCCTCAACCTGGACCCAGCTGCGTCAGGTCTGGTTCCGGCCTTTCAGATGACTTTGCGCGTCAGGCTGCTGTGCCGTTGCAGACTAGTTCTCAAGCACGCCAATAGGGATGCATAGATAGAGTGTAGCATAGCAACAAGCAGAACGTGCCAGCTTCGGGTCTAGTCCCAGTCCCACACGGCAGGGCTGTGGCGCGGGTCGCCGTGCGTCCAAGTCCTGCGGTCAGAGCGTACCTAACCATTTGGGAACACTTGACACTATAGCGTCAAGCGCAGGAGGATCTATCGCGATGCATGACTACCGCGCAAGGCGCCTGTCGACTATCTCTCGTCCTCTTACGGTCGTCGATAAGGCGAATACCTGCTGGTGTCGGTCGTGCGAGGATCGAGCAGCAAGTTTCCGAAAGCGGCCAGTCTGAGACTACAGAGGGTCCAGGCTCAAGACAACCTCTACGCATCCGGTGGAAATCAGTCTCGCAACCGTGTTCAGCGACAGCAGATCCAATTCAGCAACCCAGACAGTCTGAATCAAGTCCAGCGTTGCTGGCAATTGCTACAAGTACCCTTGGCCAACTTACACAAAGGATCTTGTGCGACTTCTTCCAGGACTCTTTCTGTTTCTGCTTGCTCCTCAGCTTCTTTGGACTGCTCGTCACATCCGAGACAAAGCCTGATCGAACAACGACATCGACCAAGGACTCTGAGCCTCGCCAGACCAGCAAAGGAACACACAAGGCCAGCTGCGTGAACGCGTGTTTGCCGTGCAAGGAACCGCAGCCCGGTGCCTGATCTTGCAATTTGCAGGACAAAGTGCGCCTAGGAGGCGGATAGTGGCACAAGGTAATGCTTCTCCTTGAGCCCGCGAGGTGTTCATGCAGACATTCGTGTCCGAACAAACCGTGTGGTAGCAATCCGCTGTCATGGACCTTCATGCTTACAAGACATGCAGATCGGTGTCAATAAAGTCCTTAGGAGCCATTGGCTTCCCGCTCGTTCTAGGATCTCACAGACAACGGAAGCAGTTTCGGCGTTGGGTCAATGACAACGATGGCTTCCACGATCGCGGTCCACCAGCTAGCCGAGAACTTTGGCCTTGACGCTGTTGCACAGCACAATGCCGCTGTCACTTCGACAGAGCAATTTCCGGCATATGCTGAAGACGCCAAAGGGCTGGGCATCTACGTGAGTCGCGACCGTTTGTTCCATCCTGCCGGCCACTTGTTGACGCACTACCAGCAAGACGCCTATGCGCAGTACCAAGACGATGGCAATTATCTAAACAACCCACCAACGCCCAGGTCCAACACAAGTGATGGTATGCGAACTCGGTCGGGTCGCTCGACCAGGCAAACGGACTCACCCTACAGCTCCAGAGTCTCCAAATCTCCAGCTCCGAGGTCAAAGAAGGACCGGAAGTCCAAAGCCAGCAAATCAAATGTCCCGAAGATTGATCAGCCCCTGTCCGTCCTGACTAAAGACAGTGAGGTGCCTCTCAAGGACATGGATGCGTGGGTAAACAGGTCAGCAGAGGTCCGGCGCCAAGAGGTGGAAAAGCGTAACGGATATGTAACCCGTCCGATGAACAGCTTCATGTTGTACCGATCAGCCTTTGCAGAGAGGACCAAACATTGGTGTCTCCAGAACAACCATCAAGTCGTCTCATCGGTAGCCGGAGAATCGTGGCCACTGGAGCCGCAAGAAGTTCGCGACCAATACAACGACTGGGCCAAGCTTGAAAGAGCCAACCATGCCGCCGCGCACCCTGGGTACAAGTTCTCGCCATCAAAATCGACCAACAAACGTCGGAAAGGCGAATTTTCGGATGATGAGGATGAAATCAGCCTTGATGGAGATCCAGATGGTGATTACAGAGGTTCGCAGGGGCGAAGCGTGCGACAAAGGAGAGGAGGACCGTTGCAGGAATCGGTGCCACTCAACAACACATACGGCTTCGACTCTCATCCGTACTTTGGCCAGCAAGCCACTGGCTTTGAGCAAAGTCAATACCAGTACGCCAATCCAGGCCGTCCTCTCCCTTCCAACATCGCCTACGATCACAACGGCCTGCCGTACAATCCGCAGACAGGCACGTACATCCAGCAACAGACGTATCAGCATCCTCAGTACCCTTACGTCCAAGATGTCCGCGGGGTGCGCGTCCCGACTCCAAACAGCCTCAATGGCGCTCAGCAGCAGCACTCAGTCGGCGGGTATGGGCTTCCGGGTGGCCAGCAGCAGCAGATGAACGCCGACGAGCTTTTCAACAGCTCCAGGACTGGCACTCCAATGCAACAGTACAATCAGTATGGCCAGCCAGTGTACCCGCGATACACCACAACCCACCACCATCAACAACAGCAGCAGACGCAGTTCCAGCCAGACCTGCACCGGACATCGCCATACCAACATCCGGCGCCACCGCCTCCAGTAAGTCAGGCATATGCTGAGCACCAGGCGTACTTGCAAGCCGCGTCGCAACCCCAGACAGCGATCGATCCAACCTTAGAGGTTGAGCTGGGTATGGTAGCCGGTGCGGGAGAGTCGCACTTTGACTCGGCCATTGGAGACCTGACGGCAGGAGACCTTGGGGGGTTGGAGTACTACCAGGAGCCAGTGGCTCAGGACGCGTCCATAGATCCAGCATGGCATGGGGTGGAGGAATTGAAGTGATTTGCGTGTCGAGAGTCGTGGCCGCAGCGATGGTGGCTGTCTTGGACTTCTTGTTGATAGGGCTTGCTGTAATGCGTGTAATTGTGCGATTGATGTGATCCCTCATCTCCGCATCCCAAGCTACAGTCAGTTAACCAGCAGGGTGAAGCGCTCGAGGTCGTCAAAGGACACAGGAGATGGAGAAAAGCAGGAAATAGATATCTCAACAATGCCATTGTACGTCGTACAGCTGAGTCGGACGGCTGCATATCCAAGGTTACCCAGAGCACTCTGGAACGCGCTTGGCTTCCATTTCGGACGCGAAGTACTTTGTTACAGCCTGATGGCGTATGCGTGAATCCGTCATTGTCTTTGCGATGCAATGGTGATGCAGTTGAGGAGATTCTGAGAGGTACCCGGGGAGGTAAGATTGATTCTTTCGAGATTCTGTACGTGTAGCACAGTTTGTTGGCCTCAGGCATTAATCGACATCGAGTCTCTAAATCAGACCTCATTGTCCCTTTCGAAGCAATGTAAGTACAGGTCAGTTGGTGAGAGGGGAATCAAGATGGGACGAGAGGAGCAGAAGGAAGAGCGAGAAGTGCTCGACTCCATCTTCCCAGAAGAGATCCAGGACATCTCAGATACCGAATACAGGATCACAATCAATATAGATGTCACAAAAGAGCCCGACGATGAGACGCCAGATCCGGTCATCATCCTCAACGTGCGGTATCCAGAAGACTATCCAGATCAAGCACCGGACCTCGATATCATGCAGCCGCCAAACGCACTGAAGCATGCACATCTGAACGTGCAAGAAGACAAGGTGCGACTACTAGAGGCACTGCAACCGACGACAGAGGAGAGCATGGGCATGGCAATGGTCTTCACCTTGGTCAGCACACTCAAGGAGTCCGCGGAACTCCTGATTAGCGAGCGACAGCAAGCGATCCAGGCGCAGAAGGACATTGAGGCTGCAAAAGCTGAGGAAGAAGAGAACAGGAAGTTCGAGGGCGAGAAGGTCACGAGAGAGACGTTCCTTGCATGGCGGGACAAGTTCAGGAAGGAAATGGCCGATGAGGCAGCGCGCAAATTGGCTGAGCAGGAGGCTGAGGACAAAAAGAAGCGAGGTGGGAAGGCGGAGGAGAAGAAGCTTACTGGGAAGCAGCTCTGGGAGCAAGGCATTGCAGGCAAGACGGCTGATGATGAGGATGAGGGTGAGGATGCTGTTCAGAGCTTCCGTGAGCTGAAGGTTGAGGGCTGAGGCTCGAGTTGTGGCATGCTACGAAATCGGTACTTGCTTGTACGAGCTCAAGCTGTACATACCTGCGTGTTGCGCGGCCTCCTGTTTCAAGACTGGTCAGATGAGACTCGTCGGGGGTGCTGGAAACCAGCCCACATGTACGCCCTGGTTGATGCTCTGCAGTATTACTCGTGGGTGCAAGCCCAAAGCTGCTGCTACATGCAACGGCTCTTCCATCAGGTCTAGTGACTGCGCCCTATCGTCCAGTCACCAGCCTCGGACACGAAAGATATTACTAGGCAGCTTGCGCCCTCAACTCCTTCAACTTTGCCATTTCCGAAGTCATCCAAGTGGTAAGAGCCACGACATCAGCACCACAATTGACGAAATGCCACCCCTGCCTGAGCCGCTTCGCAGCTTCTTCTGCTCCCAAGGCGAAATGACCAGCATATTTGCCTTTCTCTCTCGCGGCCTTCAGCACCTTGGCAGCCGCCTCTTGTACCTCTGGGATCTTAGGATGGTCAAAGGCAAAATAGCCCATGCTGGACGCGAGATCATTCGGCCCGATGAACAGTGCGTCGATACCGTGTACTGCTGCAATCTCAGCGCAGTTGTCGACGCCAACCGGAGACTCGATTTGGACGATGACTGTAATCGATTCATTTGCTTGGCGAAGATATTCTGGCGCTGTGAGACCAAAGCTGGCGTTTGCGAAGATGCCGCCGCACCCTCGGGTGCCAGTGACGGCAGAATGTGGCTTCGGATAGTGCGCGAAACGTGCGACAGCCTGTGCTTGTTCCTGATCACGCTGTCAATCTTGTATATGGACGCGACATTGGATCACCCACAGCAGTCTCGACCATCGGCACCATAATTCCATGAGCGCCAGCATCAAGTGCTCTCTTGATCATCCAATTCTCGCTCCCAGCGACTCGCACAACCGGACTCGCTCCTGCTGAAGCAATGGCAGCTACCGCGTGATACATGGCCGAGTCATCGATGTTACCATGCTCGCATTCTATCAAGACCCAATCACAACCCAACGAGGCTACTGTTCTGGCCAGAGTAAAGCCTGGAAACTCGAGCCATTGGCCGACGGAGGGATCGCCTCCCGATGCAGCACGTTCGAAAGAGGCTCTGAGTCGTTTTTTACCTGCGGCTAAATCCATTGCCGATCAGGGGAGGACGTTTGCTTTGTGTAGTGGTGATTGGCGACCAACATATGCGATCCTGCCAACACAGATGTACGTCGTAGCTTTGCCAGCCGGCCAAGGCTCTGACCAGATCGGCCAACGGTAGCGGCGGAGCTCCAACGGTGCCAAAGTATCAATGCGAAATAGCTCGTCGCATGACTTCACATGTGTTTTCATAGTGAGCTTGCTTATTAACAAAGGCCACTTTACTGTTCTTTGTATTATGCCTTTACTAGCTGTTGTATCATAATTACATGTAATATTAGTAGTAGATATAAGTATTTCTATCTTAGTAGCGCCTTTTAAATATATTATCTATCTATTAACAATATACCTTAAGATAGCGAATATAGAGCTATAGCTCCTACTAGTAGTGCTATAGTATATTCTTACTATATAGTTATAGAAATAGTTACTAACTTCTATTTTAGTAGTTTCTACTATCTATAGACTATAGATTAGACTAATTAGTAGTATAAGAAAAAAGAATTATAGAAGCTTAACTACTTAGCTAGTACTAAAGAAAAAGATATAATTCTCTATAAGTATAATATAGCTAGCTATATTATAGAGACTAATAAAGGTAAGCTAGCTCTTAATCTATATAATAAGTATACTTATTATAGCTTTAATTACTATATATAGGCTACTAGAGACAATATAGCTTACGTATTTTATAAGCGTAATAATCGCCTTAATTATACTATAAATATAGTCTATAAGCTATTAATAGATAAGAGAATAGATAGTATAGAAGCGAGGCTTACTATAATTAAGTAGCAACTAGATAATATTAAGTTGCAGGTTAGTAGTAGAGATAGAAATAGAGCTAGAAATAAGAGTAGTATTTCTACTAGTATTACTATTAGGCTTATAGTAATTACTAAGTAATTAGATAGTCTTAAGCTAGCTCTAATAGGCATATTAGATTATATTAATACTATGCTTAAGAACTTTAGTAAGCAGCTTAGTAACCTTAGTTATACTACTATTAATAGCTAGCTCTAGACTAAAGCTTTATAAGAGGCTGTTTTTTAGAATAAGCATTCTATCTATAATAATTAGTAGCGTAGAGAGCTTATAAATAGGTCTATTTCTTAGACTATATAGATAGTAGATAGCTATAGATAATAGATAGCTTAGTATTAATTATTCTTATAAGTAGATAGTAAGCTAAAAAAAAACTTTATATTATTCTTCTTTCTTAATTCTCTATTAAGATATACTAAATACTACTATAGTAATTATAATAATTATTCTTATAAGTATACTATAAGTTAAAAAAACCTTTATATTATTATTCTTTCTTAATTCTCTATTAAGATATGCTAAATACTACTATAGTAATTATAATAATTGTCTCTATAAGTAAGTAGTAACGCAAAGAAATATAAGTATTAATTTATAACTCTAAAAAATGTTATTTTTACTCTATAATATTATAAGCATCTTTATAATTTAATCTTCTTATACTAGCATAGCTTATAGATTAATTTAGAAAGTAGCAGCAGTTGCTAAATTGCCTTCTTTTTACTACTAGACTATCTATCTTTTAGTTACTTTCGTAGTACTACTAGAGTCTTAACTACTAGAGTCTTAATTACTAGAGTCTTAAATAATAGAGTATTATTAGAATTGGATATTCTATGCTCTAGCTTAACTACTAGCTCTAACTTAATAAATAGCTTCTATATAAAGGCAACCTTCTTTAATTATAGTATAAAGAGCTTTTAGCTTATTATAATCTAGTCTAGTAGTAGAAGCTTATTATTATTATTATCTAGCTCTATTATATTAATTAGATCTACTCTTTACTATTAACTATATATAGAGAGCCTATTAGAGTATCTAGATAGCTTAGGCTTAATATACTAGCTATTAACTACTACTATAGAGCCTATTAAGTTACTAGTAATTTTAGTAAGCTTAGCTATAATTAACTAGAGCTTAGAATTAACTTTCTATTTATTATTCTTACTAATAATACTTGCTACCTTAGTAGATAGCTAAGCTTACTCCTCGATAAATAAGCTTAATTAACTCTATAGTAAGTAGAGAATTAGTAAAGGTTATATTAGTAGTTAGTCTAAAGAATTGTATTTATAATCTCGACTCTAGTCTTGCTTATAGGCTTGCTTATCTATCTCGCTTTAGACTTATTATTTATCTACTTTACTATCTAATTATTATTCTTAAATTGCTTAATAAGAATAAAGACTAAATAATAGTTATTATTTGCTCTACTAATCTTTCTTAAAGCTAGTATCTCTATTAGATTATTATATACTATCTCTTCTACAGATTTAAATAGCTAAGTATTATTAATAACTAACTAGTAGATTATATGTACCTTAGTATAAGTAACCTAAATAGGTAAGTATTAGTATATTCTTTAGATAAGTATATAAGAAGAAAGAAGTATTAAGTAGTTCTAATAAATAACAAGAGTTTAATAATAATTAATTCTAATTAGCTAATTACTAACATAAGTTAAATATAGTCTAAATAAGTCTATCTTATATTCCTATATATATAGAAAGAAATTACTACTTCTTTCTATATATATTTAACTATTTAACTACTAAGTTCTTTCTTTAGTTAGGTACGTGTTTCTTTATATAACATGTTAAGTCTCTAGCGCTATATAATTAGTACTACTTATTTTATAAATATAACTTGCATATTTATGTTAACAACTAACTAGTAGAGTAATATATACTAAACACCTAGGTATATATGTAGTTAACTCTAAGAGGTTAGCGTAGGTAGTATTCTTTAGATAAGTATATAAAGAGGTAGAAGTACTAATTAGTTCTAATAAACAATAAGAGTTTAATAATAGTGTATTCTAATTAGTTAATTACTAATATAAGTTAAATATAGTCTAAACAAGTTTATCCTATATGTTAACAACTAACTAGTAGAGTAATACGTACTAAACACCTTAGTATGTATATAGTTAACCCTAAGAGGTTAGCGTAGGTAGTATTCTTTAGATAAGTATACAAAGAGATAGAAGTGCTAATTAGTTCTAATAAACAACAAGAGTTTAATAACAGTTAATTCTAATTAGTTAATTGCTAACATAAGTTAAACATAGTCTAAATAGAGTCTATCCTAAGTTCCTATATATGTTACCTTTTCTATAATAAGGTTTCTATGCTCTTACTACTCTCTATGCTCTCTAGAGAGTAGCAAGAGCATAGAGAGCAGAGTATATATACTCTCTAGGCTCCTACTACAGAGCGGAGAGTACTATTCTTAATAGCTAATTAGTGCTACAGATACCTTAGTAGATAGGTTAGTATTACCTAGTTACTCTAAATTATAATACTATCTCTCTTCTAGCTTAGCTTTATTCTAAAGCTTATTACACATAGCCTTATTCTTCTTGCCTATATAGTAACTATGCCTTCTTCTTCTACTATATAGTCTTAATTAACTTAACGCTAGAAGCGTAAAGCTACTTAGATTTTTTGTAAAGAGGACATTACTATAAAGCCTTATAACACTTGTTAAAAGAAAGAGCGTACTTGTTATATACATATTTCCTTAGGCTAGTACACTAAATACTAGTAGCGAAACCTAAAGAGTTATAACACACAGGTTACTAAAAGCAAATAGAAGTATCTTACTATATAGTGTAAGAAATTACTTAAAGAGCTTAACTCTATAAAGGCTAAGCTAGCCTAGGCGTATGCTAAAGAGATGCGCCTCTAAAAATAGTTGGATATAGTAGACTAGAAGGTTGTTAAGAGTTGTGTATTAGAAGATTATCTTTTGTTAGACGCAGACATAGTAGTTTAGGAGGAGTTTAAGGTCCTTAACTCTAATCTATTAGTTTCTAGTTAGTATATCTCTAACCTAGCGTTGTCTCCTTAGACTTAGAACTCTATAGATAGTATGCTAGACTCCCTTTAGTAAGGGGAACCTCCTTTCTTCCTATCTAATAGTAGTATAGACATTAGGAACTTCTTAGGTCCTACTTAGAAAGCATATATTTGTAAGTTTTTCTTCTTTGTTATAGTAAGGAAATAAGATATGCAAGTCGCAATATGTTTCTTATTTCCTAGCTATGCTTTTGTTTTTTCTAATGTCGCCTAGGCCTAGGTTTAATCCTTAGAACTCCTGGATTTTCTCCTAGCAGTTAGTTATATAACTTTTTAGTTCCTAGGTATTTTCTAAATCTAGATATCCTTTCTATTTAACTAGGTACTAATTATTTTTGTATCCTAGGACCTTTTCAACTTTATGTTTAGTTTCTTCTTAAGACTTATAATAAAATGTCTCCTATAAGGGTGTATTAGAGTATGCTAGTTCTAGAAGCGATATATAGAACATAGAGTGTACTTTTGTATCTAGTAGAAGTGCTAGCCTATAGTTTATAGGTCCTTTAGCTTCTTTAATTAAGAATAGTCCAACCTTTTTATAGTCTAGTTTCTTTAATAGTTGTTATGTTTTCAGATTTTTAGTGTTAAGATATATCTTATCTCCTCTCTTTAGCTAAGGCGCTATTCTTAATTCCTAGCTCTTAAGCCTCTCCTAATCTTTCTAGATTATTTTCCTTGCTTCTTTATGCAATTATTAGAGATTACTCGCCTAGACTATTATAGCCTAAGTAGCCTTATAGTAGTACTTAGGTCTAAAAACATTAGGATCCTTTCTAAAATTCAGAAAGAATAGTAATCTGCCTATTATTACAGAGTCTATATTGTTAATTACTAACTAGGCTATAGGTAGTAGAGCTACCTAGTTGTTTATTACCTTGTTAACGTAGTATTATAAGTATGTTTTAAGTATCTGATTTATTCTTTTAGTCTGTCTATCCGTTTGTAGATAAAACACTATTAATAACTTCTGCTTAGTCCCTAGGAGTATAAGAAGTGTCTTCTAATATTATAATATAAAGAGCTTATCTCTATTAGTAACATGCGTTTTTTGCGTTCTATAGTATCTAATTAGCCTATTAAGTACTAGGT
>ML995970.1:0-25284 GCA_010093825.1 Teratosphaeria nubilosa
GGGGGGGGGTGGGTTGGCGAGCGAGTCAAGCTCTCGGATTGGGGGGTTGGTGGCGATGAAGGATTCTGACTGGCTGCCAGCGAGTGGCTTTGATGCGGCGGTGCGGTTACTTGGGCACTCAGACGAGTTTCAATACAGTTGGGTAGAGCGAGGGACTTTAAAGTCGGTAGGGCACTGCTCGTCAGGGATACAAATCGAGCTTGCACGGTCGAGATGTTCAAACATTGGCTCCGGACGATCTGGGGGTCCAGGCTGAGGATGTGCAATACAATAAACTGCTTGTTCAAGACGGCCATGCTCCGTAGACCCGCAATATGAATAGGACGCCATCAAACCGCACTAGCGGAAACACCTCGAAATCGCTCATCTGTTTGTTCTATTCTCTCTCTCTCTCTCTCTCTCTCTCTCTCAGCTCTGCGTCCCGTGCTACACTCTGCCCAGACCCATTCCGAGATGCAGAACAGCTCTGGTATTCAAAGGCAGCATAGAGCTATCGAAGATCCCTCAAGAAAAGGTAAGATAGACTAGAGGTTTGTTCGACCGCAGACAATATCGCCGAGAAACGATCAAATGAAGGCGAACAACCAGGGCAACTGCATGGTGGAGAACTCGCCTGAAATACTTGAGAATAGTTGCGAGTGCGCTGTAGCGACACATTTGATTGACGAGAATAATGGAAGACTGGTTAGCATGGTAAATGAGACCCCAAAATTGTACACACTGCCGACGCTATGCCGTTGAAAGGGTTAAAAAAACAAAAAAACCAAAAAAACACTCATCCTGTCGATAGATTCCAAATATTCTCCAAGCCCATACATATTATATTAAAGAGATCCCAAGACTCATACACCTCATACTTCGTGCCCTGAGCGCAACTCACTTATTACCTCACACATCCAGCTCATCCTGCATCTTCTGCATCTCCACTCTCTCCTCCCACAGCGATTCGGCCTTCTTGACGAGCTGGCTGAGACGCTTCTCAAGCACTTGACGACCATCAAAGGTCTTCCAGACATAGTGCGGGGCCTTCTTCACGACATCCCAGGAGATCAGGTTGTCGGTGATAGTGGTCAGATCCTTCTGCTTGCGCGCCCATTCCTGGTCCTTTGCATTGCTGATACCAGAGGAGACGACGACAAGAGGCGTGTCAGCAGCTTGGAGCTGGATATTCCTGGATGAGACCACCTCAGATTTGGTGAGCGAGTCTGCGACCAGCGACTCCTGCAGCTGAGCCTTGATGAACTTTCCAGTCTGATAGTGTTCCCGACCGTACACCCTGTCTTCTCGCGTGCGGCCCTGGAACAATGCACCGAGGACGCGCTGGGTCCCCAGCGGTGAAATGACACCCCAGCCCCAAAGCACGAAGCCGCGGCTGGGCGATGCGATACGGTGCAGCAAGTCCTCGTGAAGTGGGTCGATCAAAATCAGGCCAACCACATCGCGGAAATGGCGTGCGCTGAAGATGCGAGACACAATCGAGCCGTAGCCTGCGGATGCCAGTATCCACGGTCCTTCCTCGCCACGTATAGCCAGAGCCTCGGCGAGATTGTCAGCACTCATGCCTGCAGAGTGTGGTGACGGCGCATTGTCCGACCAAGCGTAACCTGGACGGTCCCAGTAGCAGTATCGCCCGATCGTGCCGTTCTGCCAGGCAGAGTAAGCCCAGAACTCGAAGTCGTACTCCAGTGGATCTTCGCCTGCCTCCAACAATAACGTTGGAGCTCTATTCCCTTTGCTGTCGATTGTGACGTTGCCCACGCAGCCAAGGTGAACCTCGTACTTGTCGCCGTCCACAAAGTATCGCTGGCCCGTCATCTCGAGACTGGCATCGCGAGCCCTCAGGACGAGTGTGGCAGTCATGAAGATCACGATGATGATGTAGACGACGAGGATGATGGTCGCGAGCAAGACGGAGAGCCACTCTTCCAGGGTACGGCGCGTCTCGGGACGGCCTGTCAAGCGCTCCTCCTCTTCGCGCTTGCCCCAGGCTACCACTCTGTCCGTCAAGACACACCAAATCGCCATCAGCGTCGCCCAGGCTACACTCGCCATGCCGGGCGGTCCTTCCTCAGCTCGAAGTCTGGGCACAGACACAATGATGATTAGGTCCACGAGAAGGAAGATGCCGAGGACGCCTTGACACACACGCATCGCCATGCTGGGCGCTGAGAAGAAGAGCAAGCTCGTCAGCAGCATGCCGGTGGCAAGAGTCGTGTAGGAGAAGTCGAAGAAGCCTGAGCCGCGGGTGTGGAGGCCAGGAGGGGAGACGAAGATGCTGACGAGGAGCAGCACCCACCACACGAAGGTGATGACGAGGAAGAGGACGGAGAAGAAGCGAAGGGCGCGAACGGCCCAGAGGTTGTAAGGCGAGACCTGAGAGACGTTAGTGTCGCCATCATATTGATCTATGTAGTAGTCCGTAGACTCAAGACATACAGCTGGGTCATCTGGATCTAAATACCCATCTGCATGCGGTGGACGAGGTCGGTGGCTCGGAGGCAGCAATGGGGCCCTCTCCGATGGCGCTCTCCTACTCTCGCCTGAACGACGCAGCGCGCCTTCGTCTTCATCTGCCTGCCCATTATCCTTCTTCTTCGAGCCCCATAGCGAAGTCATCTCTCTTTCCAAGAACTTGACGCCTTCTCGTATCTGTGCTGCCTGCCTAGGTAGTGCCACAAGGGGATGTCGAGGACGCGGAGGAAGGTGGTGGAGATAGACCCGAGTATACGTAGGTGTGCAAAGGTGGAAGACTTCTGGAAAGCATCACAGCTCCCTTAGTCGCGAATGACAACAATTGTGGGCGGCCGGGACATTGTACAGACGGGTGTTGGTCGTCAAACTCTGTCCCGCATCTGCGTCCATGATGGGATCGACGTGCCGCGTGCAAAAGCGAGGTCGAGCAACGTCATCATGTGGCTGCAAGCACGGTAGCTTGGACGCGGCTCTAGCGAGAAACTGTATGTAGAGGCAAACAGCGTTTCTCGCATCTGCACGCGAGGCCGAACTTTACGAGGCGTGGGCGGCTGGTGATTGTTGCATACATGTATCTGCAGAAACGACTTTCGACTCGGGGGAAGAAGCGGACTTGCACGCCACGCAATGCTTCCAAGCGTGAGGTGTCTGGCGCAGATCCTGGATGACGGACGAGCTCCCTTGCCGTGATCTGCAGCAGGGATGACGGTCTGGCCGAGCGCCAAGGATACCTACTCTTCCAAGCTTCACGTCGACTGCGACAGCAGATAATCAGATACAGTTCCTCATGCCAACCCTGAAACAAATATCAAGTAAACATGCAACGAGAAGCAAGCTCTGGACGCCCCACCGTTGACATGTGAGAGGCTTCTCGTGCAGCTGCGGCACACCTCGTACACCACCTTCAAGACATAGCTCGAAGCTCATCAGCTCAGTACAACATATCCCGCCCGCAACGGCAACATGTCAGACCTGTTACGGCAAAGCGTGGACGGGACACCAGCACCTCCGCCGCGGCCGAAACCAAATCCCATCCCCGTGTCAGAGGTGGATGAGCACTCATCTTCTGATTCGTCGGCTTCATCTGCAGATTCGCTGGCTTCAGTCAACACGGTGCGGCCTTCCTCGCGAGAGCAGGAAGCGCCGCCGACACATTGGACGAGTTACTTCGCGCAGGAACTCTGGCTCCAGCAGGATAGTGACGAGCAGCGGGCAAAGTACCACGTCTATCTCACACCTCCTGCAGATCTCGAAAAGGGACCTCTGTTTATCTGCCATCATGGCGCTGGTTCGGCGGGCCTCAGTTTCGCAGTATTCGCGCAAGGAGTCCGACAAAAGTTACCCGAGGCTGGCGTCTTAGCTCTAGAGGCGCGAGGGCACGGATCCATCATCACCAACTCGACGACTGGCGAAGAAATCGTCGACTTCAGCCTCCAGACTCTTGCCTCGGACGCCGTTACCATGATCAACCTCACCCGCGCCAAGCTGGAATGGACACAACTACCGCCCTCAGTCCTCGTCGGCCATAGTCTCGGTGGCGCAATTGTCACCCAGATGGCAGCAGACTATGCTCTTGGCAGTCAATTGATCGGGTTTTCAGTCATCGATGTAGTGGAAGGGTCAGCCGTCGAGGCACTACAGCACATGCGCTCCTACCTATCCTCACGACCAAGCATATTCGCCTCAATCGACGAGGCAGTGACCTGGCATCTTCGCTCTCGCACGCTCCGGAACCCCGAATCAGCTAAAGCGTCGGTACCTGCCTTGTTTTCTCCATTACCGAGTGGGAAGTATGTCTGGAAAACTGACCTCAACACGACTGTCAAATGGTGGGAAGACTGGTTTACAGGCATGAGTCAGAAGTTCCTGAAAGGCAGAGGAGCAAAACAGCTCATACTAGCCGGAACTGACAGGCTTGACAAAGAGCTCATGATCGGGCAGATGCAAGGCCGATTCCAATTGGTGGTCATCCCAGAGGCAGGGCATTTTGTGCAAGAAGACGTACCAGAGAAGACGGCAGGCTTGCTGGTTGAGTTCTTCAAGAGGAATGATAGAAGTGCTTCGGTGCTGCCACCCAAGGTGAGCGAATTGATTGCTATGGGAAAGGAGGTATAACCGTCAAATGGCAGCGAGTCGAGAGACGACGGTGCGAGCGTAAGATGGCTCAATATGTGTAGACGAAAGGACCAACGACAGTGAAGCATATGCGTCAACCGACTTGAACTATCCCAGGGCCTTCAGTCCAAACCAAGTGCAGATATACAGGAGTTTGCGGTCCAGACAGCACGGCACGCTCTCGTCCTCCTGGTAGGCTCCATGCTCTTTGACAATCAACCTCGGTTTCACAGCAGGATCACGAACACGCGTCACGCCTCATCCTCGACCAGTAACGCCGCATTATCATGTAGGCTGGACGCCGCCGCAGCACCACCCCTTGGGCCAAATTTAGACCCTTGTACTTGCAGCATTCGTCAAGCAACCTGAGCATGTGGTACGAGGCACAACTTGCTTATCAGCACCAGGCGGCATTGACATAGTGGTGACGCCTGCTGCCAAGTCTCTCATAACTGAGTCTGCTTCGTGGACTTTCTGTTTTAAGCATGCACAACCTCTACTTCTTCTCCTCCGGCGGTGTCGAACCCCCCGTCGTCGGCAAACCCATAAATATCTTGAACGAGTCATAGATCATCCATTGAAGGCCGGTCAGTGTTCCAATCATGACTATTCTCAACGGCAAACCGTTCCACAGCCCAGAGAACCCAACATCCTTGTAGATACGCCCGATTGCCGCGCCAGCACCCTCACCAGGCAGGCGGTTTGAATTGAGCTTCGAGACCATGACGTCAGCGGGGTGAGAGACGATGGCGCAGAGGATACCGGCGAGGTAGCCACCGGTGAAAGCGACCCCGGTTTGGGCGCCCTTGGAGTAGTCGGACTTCTGGCCTGGGAGGCGGCGGTAGATCATTTCGACGATGGTCTCGAAGGAGGCGAATTTCATCATTGTGTAGGGAATTTGACGGCCCCACAGGGGATAGAGACCTTTGTAGAGACTATATTGAGATCTTAGTGGCAAAGACGATAGGAGCAGGATCGGGAACTGGACATTGCTTACCCGCCAAAGCCCTCTGCAGCGACAATCTTGGAGATACCATCAAAAGTCCCCTTGGAGAATGGCGGCATCGACGTTTGATTCCTAACCTTGACAGCTTCCAACGGACAAAGACCAATATCGGCAAAGAACTCGGCCGACGCCGAACCAGCAAGGTAGATTCCAGTCTTATAGTTGACCGCGGCCTCCGGTCCGGCAAGATCGGAGTAGAACTTCTTGAAGTACTCGTAGAGACCGTACTTCAAAGCTCCTTGGATGGAGTAGCCGAAGAAGGTCGGTGCACCGCCAGTGTAGATGCCAGCGTAGCCGTCTGCGGCGATGATCTTACGCCAGCCATCGAAGTTGCCTTTGTAGAGCTTGGAGTCAACTTGGCGTCGGCATTTGACGAGGTCGAGAGGTGTCACCGCCCAGTGCGTGAGGCCGCAAGCGAGGGCACCGCCGAAGGTGCAAGCTTATGAGTTGCCATATCAGCTCGATGAATGAAGGTCAAGATGATGGGCGACGCTCACTGGCATAGTATTTGCCGCTGTACAGCTCAATCTTGCCGGCCTTGGCCTGCGCGACTTCAGACGCCTTGTTGAACTCCTGGACCGCTGCGGCGCTCAGCTGCTGCGTCTTCTGCTGCGCGTCCTCTGCGACGCTCCAGCTCTGGTAGAGCTCGGTGCGAGCCTGGTGTGGGCTGCGCTGGGCAGGAGCACTGCTCTTGTATGGTGTCGCATTGCCGAACGTCACGCTCAAGGCACTCGCGGTAGGAAAGAGTGCCGGCATAGTTGTTCGTGCTTTCTCGCTCTATTGAGGTGAATGCTTTTGCTGCTCGGCTGCTAGTCGCTTATCTCCGCCCGCTTTGACGCTCTAGACGATTGTCGATGTGATGCTAATGAGGTCTTTGGCTTGCGTGCTAGTGACTGCGATTGGTGGCATGTACGATCAAGACTCACCAGTTCTCTGCTGCCCTTTGCAGTCGACGACAAAGAGGAGTAGTTGTCGGTTATCAGCTATCGCGGCTGAGGTGCTTCCTGAGCTTCGATCCACTTACGTCACATGTTTCTCGGATCAACGCGATCGGCGGCCCGAACTGTATTTGTGAAGTGAATGGTCCACACGAAAATATTCCTGGCGGCGAGACGGTGGCAGCGAAGCGACAGGACAAGCAATACAAAGTACTTTCCCAACGAGCATGGCAAACGCGGCAGCTTCGGCATCGATAGGCAATGCGCCTGAAATCGCCCCTTCCACAACCGTTCCACCCAATAGCAGCTCGCCCTGGGCATCAAAGTACAGAGGGGTACATCCACGCTCTCACTACCCCACCACATGCCAGCCCACTCACACTCGTAGCAGGCAACAGTAGAAGACCTCGACCCGCCCCCGGCGCTCTCCACCTCCCCCTACTCCCCCATCTCCTCCGCCCTCATGGCGGGCCTCGAACGCGACTACACCCACCTAACCGTAATCCACCCGCACGACAAATCCCTGCTCGGCTATATCAGCATCCCTCGCTTACGCCAACTGCTCGAAACGAGACAAGTGCGTGAAGATGAGGCGGTGGAGAAGGCTATGGTTAAGTTTCAGAGGAAGGGGAGGAAGTATAGACTGATTACGCTGGAGACGCCGTTGGAGGAGCTGGAGGCGTTTTTTGAGGGCGAGGGAGTGGCGGGGAGGCAGGAGTTTGCGGTCGTGACGGATCCCGCGAGGAGGTTTGTGCTGGGCGTTGCGACGAAGGGGGACTTGGAGGAGTTTTTGAGGAGGAGACCGGCGTAGTGTGGTGGAGCATGGACTCTGATGGATTAGCGTAGGCGTTCTGGGCGCGTTGCCCTTATTCATATGAGGCTGGACAAAACCTCTACCACCGAGGGAATCTGGGTGCCGACGGCAGCTTTTTTCGTTCACGGGCTGGTCCAGAAAATCGTGCCAACGGACATGTTTCAGTACACGTGCCTTTTGGAGACAACTACCCGGCCATGGCGACCGGAAAATTCTGCGACTATCGCTCGTTTAAGATGACTGCACGTACCAAGCTCTTCCCGCAAGATGCAGTACATTTATTACTCGATCAGACGAGGCATGGAAGTACTCTCTTCCGGATCACAACTTGTTATGCGGGCGACCATAATAATGCACGCAGCTTGTGGGGCTGGTCTTGTAATTTTGGTGATGAGTCTGCAGGCTTAGATGCGAGCCATCTATGCGGTGGGTGTCAATCCATTGTCGTGCGCAGTATTCACAGCTGATGATCGTTCTCGACCGTCAAATGCGTGTACGAGTCTGATCGACTGACTGATATCAGGGTGTGTATGCCGAACCCTGCATAGGTCTATAGGTTTTATCGAAGCGCTGTTCCAAGGGTTTGTGCCCGACACTGCCTCAGGCCTCGCTTGGACGCCGGCACACATTGATTGCATAGCGACCGACTGCGAGAGCACGCATGAGTCATGACTCGGCCGAAAATGTACTCGGACCCGTTCACAGGCTAGCCACTACTGTATCCACCAACGCAACTTAGCTGACGACTCGCATGAACCTGTGGCTTTGGTATTATGGGTCTCGGCCGATGCAGCCAAGCCGTCTGCCGAAGACGCGTAAAACATTGATGTCGGCGCTGCTCTTATGCAGTCTACCTTATACTAACGAACGAAAGTCCGTGGTTATATGGTGCTCCTTGCGGGTACTAGCAATGAATATCAATCGACTACTGTCAATCTCAAGCAAGGGCAGCAGAGACCAGGCAGACTTCCTCCCCCGAGCCGCGCGCACCATCAAGGGTTTTATGACGATGTTTCCCAATGGCGGACTAGTCATATCATGGGTAGGACGTGTATATAGTAACAAAAAGTCGCCTGCACAGCGATGGCTTTCAATGCTAAAGGCAGTCAAGAAAGCTCGAAAGTATGCCCTTTTTGGCTCCACAAGCGCTGCTGCTTGCAGCCAGCGTGATCGCTCCGGCAGGCGCTCAGCTATGGAACAAGACGATTGAGACATCGTACGGACCGGTCCAGGGGTTCAAGTACTTCGATGAGAGCACACTCGAGACCTACTTCAACCTTTCATCTTCAAATGTCACAGCATTTCTTGGCATCCCTTATGGCGCAGACACGGCATACGAGAACCGGTGGAAGCCTGCTTCGCCTCCTACGAAGTGGAACACCACCTTGAAGGCGACGGATTTTGGCCCTCAGTGTCCTACGAGCACCAAGCCTGCCGGTGATGGCGTTGTGAGCGAGGACTGCTTGTAAGTGTGGCCACCAAAAAAAAAAAAAAAAAAAAAAACCCCATACGCTTGACGCACATGCTGACTGCTATTGCAGGAGCCTCAACATCTGGACCAACGCCGCCTCAGCAGACGCAAAGCTCCCAGTCATGCTGTGGAACCAAGGCTCCGAGGAGGCGTCGAACAACACCTGGTGGTACGGAGGCGGCATGGCATTGAAGGATGTCATTCTCATCACATTCAACCGTCGTGACGACGCTTTCGGCTACCTGGCTCATCCAGACCTAAATGCTGAAGGCTATGAGCAATTCGGCCACGCCACGAGCGGCAACTACGGCGTCCTCGATCAGCTCGCAGTGCTGAAGTGGATCAAAGCCAACATTGCGAACTTCGGCGGTGATCCTGACCGTGTCACGATCGCTGGGCAGTCATTCGGCTCTTCTCAGGTTTACCATGCTGTCAACAGTGAGCTCTTCAGCGGCTACTTTCACGGTGCGATCTCCGAGTCCGGCATCAGATGGCCTCACGATACTATGCTGGCTGGGCTTGCGACGTCGTATTTGACGATGAAGGATGCTATTGACTTTGGCATCAACTACACAACGTACAACAACGTCACGTCCGTGGCAGAGCTGCGCAAGCTGCCAATGGAGCAATTAGTGAAGTACTCCGGGGACCGCGTCACAAATTGCTCGATCGACTGGATCACGGCCCTCAACGCCGACTACCCTCTCATCTTCAAGCCCGTGCTCGACGGATATGTCCTTCCCAAAAAGTACATCGATAGCCTCACCGACGGCCCGGCCAACGACGTCCCCGTGATCACAGGCAACACCCTCGACGAGTCCGGCGCAGGCACCTCCACAAACTACACTCTCGCCGAAAGCGAATATTACAACAAGCTGAAGTACGGCAGCCTCTACGACAACTTCACCGAACTCTACCCCACTGACGGTAATGACACCCTCGCCAACCAGCAATGGAACCTCGCAGCCACCGACATTAATATCGTCGGCGACTGGCTCTACGCGACAGCATGGTATAAGTCCGCAAAGTCCCCGTTCCGAACATATTTCTGGACGCACGCTCCCCCGGGCCAGTCCCAGGGCGCTTTCCACCAATCCGAAATCATGTACGCCCTCAACGCACTCTACGCCAACGCCGACACCTACCCCTTCACATCTGTGGACTACGAGATCCAAGCGAAGATGTCGGCGTACTGGGCCAATTTCGCAAAGACGCTGGACCCGAATGTGGGCGGCTCCTATGTGGGCAGGGGCGTGAATGGGATGTTGCCGAAATGGAGCGCGAACGATGCAAACGGGACGCAATTTGTGTTTGAGTTGGGGAATGCGTTTGGGAATATTCCGATTGCGAAGCCAGGGCATGTGGAGTTTGTTGAGGCTTTCTTTGCGAGACAGGCGGCGTATTAGGTGGTCAAAGGGATTAAGGGACCGTGAGCACCTTTTTATAGCACATACTTGAGCACAAGTAGCAGAACCTACTGGTATCAAGATGAACGACGTCCTGATGTAAAGTTTTGCTGTCTCATGCGCCTCAATCAACCTATCGACCAAAGGACTGGTCGAACAGTAAACAACGTCAGACTCTTGGCGATACCCCTTCGCTATTCATCAACTTGTCGAACATTCCCGCTGCATCAACCAGCAGTCAACCGTAGCGTCAAGCAGTTGATGGCAGCGTCGTGCAATTGATGGCAGCGTCAAGTAATTGAATGTAGCATCACGCACTTGACAACAACACCACAAAATCGACGATAGCACTACGCAGTCAGACACGTTGACCAATATTTTCACCCACCTCTCCCTCCCAAACTATCTCATCGAAGCGCTCTAAAAGCCAACCCCTCACCCCCTCCTAATAATCCACCCCTCGACGACCCCCGCAACCACCAAATGATTCCTCTCCATATACAAAAAATGCCCATTCCCCTGCATCCCAAGCTCCCCCAACTTAATCCACTCCACCTCCACACCCACCTGCTCCAAGTACCAAACAGTACAATGATCATACGTGATATGCGGGCTTGCCGCGCCCGTGATGGCCACATACGGCACTTTGGCAACATTGGGCAGCGTCCTAGCAGGGGAGGTTTGCATGTAGCATGATCGATTGCCTGGCGTGTCCTTCCCCACGACTGTGGTTTGGAGCTGACTGCAGTTGGTGATTGGTGGATCGTAGCCGATTAGGGTGGATGTTAGGCCGCAGGGTCGCGCAGGGGCGTAGCCGACTCCTGCTACGGTGCTGTTGCCGACGAGGTTTTGGAAGGGAGTGTTGCCTGGCTCGAGGTTGATGTTGCCTTTGATCAGGTCGGGGCATTGGTCGCTCATCAGGATTGGGTAGGATGAGCCGGCGCTGTGGGAGATGATGTAGGCTTGTCGTCCGATCATCTGCAGGAGCTGGCAGCCTGCGAATGTATCATTAGGATGTTTCGTGCTATGCTCGACTTTGATTGGTATCGTGCGCAAGGCTTCTGAGGATGGGATAGAATAAAAGCTAGGAGAATCGACTTACCTGCCGCCCTCATACTCACCTCCTGCGCCGTACTATTACTCGTCAACGGGAGAATACTCCTACTGAAAGCATCGAAATATGGATCCCCTTTGGTGCCATTACCAGGCCACAGCGTGTGGTTCACCGCCTGCGGGTACGCCATCAAAATTTCCGGAGCAGTATAATCGTCCTCGGTGATATTCACATCGCTGCCAATTTTCAACGGCCACTCGGAGAACACATTCTGAGACGACCTCCCAACTCCAGTGATGTCCACAATATATACCGCATACCCTTTGCCGATGAAGTAAGAGGCCCAGCCAGTGCGACCGTCTGGCGTATTGAGCCATCCCGCTCCAGAGGGTACACCGGCGTTGATAAAGACCAAGGGATGGGATTGTGTGCTGCCATTGACAGGTACCAGCTTCTCCACGTACATCTGTTCTGAATAGATCTCGGACTTGTAGGTTGAGGAGTATGCGTAGCCGCCGCCCACGTAGAAGACGTCGCGGGTCATGCCGATCTCGTTGGAGATGCAGTCGAAATTGACTGCGTTTTCGCCGGTGCAACTGCTGCTGTTATGCCCGAACACACCGCGCATGGATGTAGCACTGAGCAACACGGCGAAGGTAGGTAGGGCTCGCATTATGGATTCCAGAGGCGTGGTCAACTACTCTTCAGAACCTTGGCAGAATGTCGCCGGGAGCACCAGATGTAAGAGGCCTCCCAGATGAGTGTACTTAATGTCGTCGATTCAGATCATTTCTGCCGTGATTTGAACACTGACCACGGTGGGGTCCAAGAAGCGAAATGTGGTTGTCGATCTCTTCGTCAATTCGACCAGAGTGGCAGGGGAGGTGATGGCTCAATCTCTGCCGATGTTTGCCCGTTGTCCTTCGCCTGCTCGGCTCAGCTAATGCAGTCTCGCGTGGTGCTGGACGTTAGATCGCGGAACCTGAGGAGAAAAGGCAGGGCATTAATACACTCGCCATAGCATACAATCTCACAACTAGCTAGTCTCTTGCTCGGCGTGAGCTGACTGAGCGACCCGCTATCAGTATCAGAACTTTTGGGGTCGTGCAATCATTGCAAGTCTATATGCTTCCCATCAGAAGAAAATGTGCACACAAGCAAGACGCCTGGAACGCCTGCCAATGCATTTCACCACAAGAAGTCGTGATATTCATCACCCCCGGTCACCAGCTCCGGATATCTCTTAACGGGTGCTCATAGCCTTGGTGACCACACGCTTCAGCGCCAACTCCTTCTTCTTGAGGTCCTCAGAGCTCGAGTCTTCGATTTCAAGCTGAGCCATAGCGTCGCTCAAGCTCTGCTCGATCTTCTCGCGCTGGCCGCGCTTGAGCTTCATGCTCAGAGTCGGGTCAGACACAATCTCCTCGACACGGCTGATGTAGCTCTCGAGCTGCTGCCTGCTCTCGAACTTCTTGCTGAAAGCCTCGTCGCTGGTCTTGAACTTGGCGGCGTCCTCAACCATCTTCTCGATCTCGCCGGAGCTGAGCTTGCCGACGGAGTTCGAGATGGTGATGTTGGCCGAGCGGCCGGAAGTCTTCTCGGTGGCGGTCACCTTCAGGATACCGTTGACATCGACTTCGAAGACGACTTCGAGAACAGCGTCACCGGCCTTCATGGGTCTGTTGGGTATGTCAGTGTGGGTGAAGCTGCAGTGCGAGGTGGGTCGCTTACGGAATAGGAGCAAGAGTGAACTCGCCCAGAGAAGTGTTGTCCTCGCAGTTGACACGCTCGCCTTGACGATCTGTTAGCTTCTGATTTCTATTGGTGTGGTGTCTGTCAAGCCTACCCTGAAACACGGGGAACTGGACAGTCTGCTGGTTGTCGGCGACAGTGGTGAACGTTCGCTTCTTGATTGTGCTACAGCAAGTTAGCTTATATCAATGGTAACACGAGGAAGTCATGACTTACGGCACAGTCTGACCACGCGGAACAACCGGAGCAAAGATGTTGCCCTCCATAGCCACACCAAGCGAGAGCGGGACGACATCGAGCAAGAGCAGGTCCTGGGTGTCGGCAGAGGTGGCCTTGCCGGAGAGGATACCAGCCTGAACAGCGGCACCGTATGCAACGGCCTCGTCAGGGTTGATGCTCTTCTCGAGCTTCTTGCCATTGAAGAAATCGGAGAGGAGCTTCTGTATCCGTGGAATACGAGTAGAACCACCAACCAAGACAATCTCGTCAACCTTGCTCTTCTCCAGGCCAGAGTCCTTCAGCACCTGCTCAACTGGCTGGAGGGTGCCGTTGAAAGCCTTGCTGTTGATGTCCTCGAAACGAGCACGGGTGATGTTGGCGTTGAAGTCCTCGCCGTCGAAGAGGGAGTCGATCTCGATGGTGGTCTGGGTGCCGTTTGAGAGGGTACGCTTCGCGCGCTCGCAGGCTGTCCGCAGACGACGAAGGGCACGTGGGTCGCCAGAGATGTCCTAGAAGGATGTTGTCAACATAGTCACTCACTCAACTTGCAGTACGTTTCTGGGCTCATTGCCGTCGCTCAACCTCCTTCTACCTCGCCTGGGCTCACCGCCATCACTCAACCTCGTTTTACCTCGTTCTGGGCTCATCGCCGTCACTTAGCCCGTCTTACCTCGTCCTGAGCTCACCGTCACCAATCGACCTGCTTTGACTCGTTTCTAAACTGACCACCGCCATCAAATGCCTCAAACGAAACTTCAATCCCCTCAAAGATGCGAAAAGAAAATGTCTTACCTTCTTCGTCTTGCGCTGGAACTCCTTCCTGAAATGGTCAAGAAGAGCTGAATCAAAATCGGAACCGCCCAAATGGGTACTTTCTCAAGCGTCAGTAAGAATCGCAGGAAGAGGACCTTCCAAACCATATATGAAAGGTTGGAAGAGCTTCGGGGGGGGGGGGGGGGAAGGGGGCGGCTCACTCTCCAGCAGTAGCCTTGACGGTGAAGACACCGCCCTGGATGTGCAGAAGGGAAACATCGAAAGTACCGCCACCAAGATCGTAGATCAGGACGTTGCGCTCCTTGTCAGATTTGCCGGAGCCGAGACCGTAGGCGATGGCAGCGGCAGTAGGCTCGTTGATGATACGGAGAACGTTGAGACCAGCAATGGAACCGGCGTCCTTGGTGGCTTGTCTCTGGTTGTCGTTGAAGTAGGCCGGGACCGTGATGACGGCCTTGGACACCTTCTTGCCGAGCTTGGTCTCGGCAACCTCCTTCATCTGTACACCCTGTCAGATACTGCGCCCACGATATCCGTTCCTTCTGGATCGTACCTTGCCCAAAACCATGGCGGAGATCTCCTGCGGCGAGAAGCGCTTGGTCTCGCTCAGGTACTGCACCTCGACCTTGGGGTTGCTGTCCTCGTCAACGACCTTGAACGGCCACGACTCCATGTCCTTCTTGACGGTGGGGTCGTCGAATCTCCTGCCAATCAGGCGCTTGACGTCGAAGACGGTGTTCTCTGGGTTCATGGCGGCCTGATTCTTGGCGGCCTCACCAATAAGACGCTCCTCGGCGGTGAAGGAGACGAAGGATGGGGTGGTGAAGGAACCCTGCTCGTTGGCGACTGTGATTATTCAGTCAGATCCATTGCGCCCCTATAGGAAAAAGGCACGTGCGACTCACTGATCTCGACGCCGGCGCCCTCATAGTTGGCGACGCACGAGTAGGTCGTGCCTTGAAACCTGTCAGCTGCCCATTCTCGCATTCTCGCCCATTGCGCCCATACATACCAAGATCGATGCCGATGGCACCGTCGTACACTTCGTCGGCCATTGTGTGGGATGTGTGGGTGTTGGTCGAAGGTGCAAGGGTGTGAGGTGGTGAAGTAGATTTCTTCCAAACTCGACTTTTACGAAAATCAGTGGAAGGCCCGTGCTCCCGAGAACCCTGGGTTGGCGGCTAGACCCGCACGAGACTTGTAGCACTCCTGCACTAGAGAATTATTAATGCCCGGCAGCCCCTTCTGGGCGACTGGCTTCACCATCGCATGACTCTTGGCGTAGCATCCTGCGGCCCACCAGCGCATGTCCGCTGCTCGCAAGGGCCATTATGATCGCGACACTGTGTCTCACCGACGCCCTGGGACATGCTCGCGCAGAACATGCCTCGCCCGGCACATACTAAGACCTCTTGGATACAGTGGCCTAATTCCGGTGCCCAGCGGGCAGTACCTGACGCTCAATCTCTGGACTCCTTGGCCAGGCGTACTTGTCCAGCATAGCGTCCACCTCATCGGGAGCGCACATCGAAGCCCACAATGTCGACGGGACGCCAGTGCTCCACCTCCACCGCCAGCATCTATCCAGACGCGGCCAAGCATGTCTACCACAACAGCATTAGCGCGCATGACATGCCGGCCCTGACTCAGGTCCGGACCCGTGTACTCGAAGACGCCGCCCGCGCTGCTCACGCCGAGAGAACCATGACTCTCCGCGAAGGCTTCAAGACTTACCCAAAGGCAATAATGTGGTCGCTTCTCATATCTACATGTATCATAATGGAAGGCTTCGACATCGTCCTCATCATTCTCTTTTCGGCCTTCCGGCCTTCCAGAAGAAATTTGGCACCCAGTCCTCAGACGGCTCATATGGCATCAGCGCCGCATGGGAGTCCGCCCTGGCCAACGGAGCCATAACCGGCGAGATTACTGGTCTCTTCATCGTCGGCTGGCTAGCAGAGCGCTTGGGATACAGAACCACTTTGCTTGCCGCTCTTGGCATTGTCACTGGATTCATCTTTTTACCCTTCTTCGCCCAAACCCTTCCTATGCTGCTGGTCGGCTGTTTCTTTGCGGGATACCTTGGGGTGCATTTCAGACCCTTACCACTACATACGCCAGCGAGGTCTGTCCAGTCGCCTTGCGCGCCTACCTCACCACTTACGTCAATCTTTGCTGGGTGATAGGTCAGTTCCTAGCATCGGGCGTGCTCAAAGGAGTCTCGAATCGAGATGATGCGTTCGGCTACAAGCTCCCGTATGGCTTGCAGTGGATATGGCCAATACCGCTCATTGTGGTCGTCGCCCTTGCGCCCGAATCGCCGTGGTGGCTTGTTCGTAAGGGTCGCAAGGAGGAAGCGAAGCGCTCTGTGCTTCGCCTCACTTCACGCGACCAGCCAAATTTCGATGCGGGAGACACTGTCAGTATGATGGTATATACTACCGAGCTCGAAAGAGCCAACACCGAAGGCTTTGGTTACTTGGACTGCTTTCAAGGTGCTGACCTGCGTCGGACCGAGATCTGCTGCATGGTATGGGCTATTCAGACTCTCTGCGGATCATCGTCGATCACTGGCTTCTCGACATACTTCTTCGAGCAGGCAGGACTCGAGCTGTCGAACGCCTTTTCACTGACTTTAGCACAATACGGTCTCGGCTTCATCGGAACCATAGCGAGTTGGTTCCTCATGGGCAAGCGCGGACGCCGGACCCTCTAATTGTGGGGCCAAGTGGCCATGGCCATGCTGCTCGTCACCGTCGGGCTCCTGGCCATCCCCAAAAGCAAAGAAGGTGCAGAGTGGACCATAGGCGGTATGGTCATGCTCTACAACTTCGTCTACAACCTCACCATAGGCCCAGTGTGTTACTCACTGGTCGCCGAATTGGCGTCTACGCGCCTTCGAGACAAAACGGTCGTACTCGCACGTAACGTATACAACATCACCACGGTTATAGCCAATGTGCTCGCCCCGCGCATGCTCAATCCGAAGGCATGGCACTGGGGAGCCAAAGCCGGTTTCTTCTGGGCTGGCTCTTGTACGCTCTGCGCGATCTGGACGTACTTTCGCTTGCCGGAGCCCAAGCGTCGTCTGTACGTGGAATTGGACATGCTCTTCCACGCCAAAGTGCCAGCCAGAAAATTTAGCTCCACGGGCGTCGTCTCCCTTGCCGCGGACGGCCTCCGATTACACGACGACAGTTCTCAGAAAGCAAATTCAAAGTTAGAAGTTCACGAAATGCAACGCGTGATCAGTGGGAGCTCTGCGTCAACGTGACCCGGGTGCTGCACTGTTGGGCCTCCATCTCACGCTGATCTCTGTTACAATGTCTGTCTCCTAGATTTGTATATCAACCTCATCTGTACATTAGGCATGAATCAAAGACATATAACCCGCGTGAAGAAATGATTGCACAGAGTCGGCGCACTTAATTAAGGTTGTGCAATTCCATCTCCTCTTTGCGACCTTACCCGATCATTGACTAATCTAGACGCCAGATCAATCAATGCGATGGAATAATGAAGCCTGCCCATGAACTTCCCCAAGGCAAAGGTGCCACTGATGTATCAACTAATGAATCTAATTGATTAACAAACGCAATCAAAGATCCAAACACCCATATCCTAGAAATCTCAAGGCTTCGTCCCAACATCACCTTTCCATCTCTCCCTCTTCCACATCCAACAAACACAACAAACCCCACCCGACGGACACCAGCACGTCAAAACCCCACACCCCAACAATGGCCTCCTCCTCCTCCTCCTCCTCCTCCCCCCAACAACAACAAGAACCCCCCTGGCACGCCTCCCTCCACGCACCCACGCACAAGGCCCCGCTCATGCCCGCCCACCGCGTCCTAACACTCCTCACCCTCAAAATCGCCTCGCTCCTCCTCATCGACGTCCGCAGCACCGACTACCCCGGCGGCGCAATCCGCACCTCCCTCAACATCCCCGCCCAAAATTTCTACTGGAACACCGGCATCCTCTACGAACTCTGCTACAAAGCCGACATCGAATGGGTGGTGTTCACGTGCATGTCGGGGAGCGAGGGCGGGAGGTCGGCGCGGTGCGCGGGGTGGTTTTTGCAGCATGTGAGGGAGGTGGCGGGGGATGCGCAGATGCAGGTTTTGAGGTTGGAGGGGGGGGTGAGGGGGTGGGTGAGGGGTGGCGTGGCGTTTAGGGGGTTTATGGATGGGTTTCGGAGGGAGGTTTGGGAGGGTGAGATTAGGGAGGAGGATGAGGAGGAGGAAATGAGGGGGGCGCAGGGGAATGCGGGTAGGGCGTTGCTGGGAGCTGGCGATGTTGGGAATTGATGTACGGCTTCCTGTTCCACGTCTCTGCAATGATAGCGAGTTTGCGATCCTGTGGCATCATCTTGCAGCTCTATCTGGCTTGTGCCTTGACGGCACTGTCATTATGACGCCTGCGATCCTGGGACAGGCAGCTATGGCATGTCATTAGGAACGGGAAGGTTCGGGCTACCAACTCATGCTCGATGGGGTATCTCTAGTTCTACTCATATCTACCTTGCGCCTCGAGCTCTACGTTGGATACCCGAAGGAGCCATTGCCGCTCAGCTGCCGCTAGCTTTGGAGCCTAAGGAAGGATCAAGCCCCCGAACTTGGAGTTCAGCAACATGGCAGGTCGCATTTCAGAGCTCCGCCAATGCCTGGTCAGCCAGGTCGACGTACCTCTGAGCATCGAATCTTGGTCTTTCCCACCTTCTCGCCCGCCCTGCCTCGAGTCGCTTACGTCTTTGCTCCGGTGTGTCCTTCTCCTGCTCCATCCGCAAGCTCTTCGATCTTGGCATGAAGCGCTTGTTCTCGGCCGACATCACACTATCATGATTGCTAGATGAGGAGCTACCAGGCCTGCTGAGCGGCGCCAGTGACGTTAGAGATTTCGGACGTTCAGCAGCACGAGCCGCTTGAACTGCGAGAGTCTGTCGCTTGATTATGTCCAGCATGGCGATGTGTCTGCGGATTTGGCGTTCCATAGCTTCGACGTGATGACTCGCAACCGGCTGTTGATCAACTTCTTCTTCTTCTACTTCTTCTTCTTTCTTTTCGCTCTCCTCGGCTACGAGTCGAAGTGCCTCGTCAGGGGAGAAATGGCGTTCTGGAGTTGCAGGTGAGACAGGAGAGGTAGTGGTAACCTCCGACAAGTCGCCTTCGTAGCCGAGTGGAGACACTGGCGACACTGGCGACACTGGCGAGTCCTCAGAAAACGTTGGTGTCATGTTCCTACTGTCGTTGGGCAAAGCAGGCCATGTCTTCCGATGTAAGTCTTCCGTCTTGAGCTTCGGCAATGTGCTTGATGTGCCTAAAGTGTTGCCGCTGAGCTGTGATAGCCGTGCTGGCAACTGGTACGCTTTGGCTGGAGAACCCATTCTTATTGGTCTCAACAACCTTTGCTGTTCGGATCGCGGTCTCGATATCTGGCGCGGAGGTGACAGGAGTTGCTGTTGGTCGTTGATATCTTCTGTCCGATGTAGCTGTCGAATGTCTGATATGGTGGAGGTCGTTCTTGGTAGGCCCGATGGCTTCCGCGGGGGAGAGTCTTCAAGCAGCGATAATGTCGACAGTTCCCGCTCCAGTACAGCGTGTGATGTTGAGTTCGATGGCAGATCGATCGTTTGTCGCAGCGGTTCTTCTGGAGTGGCCTGCAATTCGATGGTCAGTATTTTGCGCACACTTCATCGACAAATGCCTGACAATGAAATTGAATCATGTCATCAGCTGACAGACCCGAAGCCGTCCGTCAGGTGACAACCGTTGGTGTTCCGCACACAAATCGTCTCTTCTCCAATTCATCGCCCCAACCATCGATCTCTCGGAGTGGTTGGTGCTTCGGTGCCGCACCGTCTACGACAATACATACCGAACGCCTGAGATTGCAGCCAGCCAGCTTGGTTGGAGTCACGATTTGATCGAAGCTCGAGTGACTCTCGACGTCAGTCAAGTCTGAGCCGCTCGTGTCTCTAGAGACTGATTGAGACGACTGGATCGAGAGGTTGCGATCACGAAGCTGACCGCGGGGCGATGGAGATGGCGATGCGAATTTGTAGTAGCTGTCGTGGGCGATCTGCTCGGGGGTCCGAGTGCTCGCAGCTGCGGCCGGGCCTTCGAAAAATGGATCGTGCTCAACTCGCGGTGTCACTGTGCCAAGCCGAATTTGTTCGTCGATTGCAGGTAACGCACACAACGCCTCTGCGTAGAATCTTTCGGCCTGGGCGGTGGCTGTCAGTACAGGTGCGTCTGACTCCGAATCGCGGATGCAGCGACGGCAATGAACGAGGTTGCCCATCAGGCCGCTCTTCTGGAATTCGTTGGTAGAGTACGACGGGGATCGACTTGCCTGATCAAAGCAGGGGATCTTGGCTGGCGAGAGTTCGAGCATCAGACGTGCTATTTCGTCGTGTCCCAATCCTAAGTAGAAATTGCAGAAGAGCTTGGTATGGCTAGGCGATGCTTGAGTGGCCTCCAGTAGCTTCCGACATGCTCGTATGCATTGCCTGTAATGCTTTGCCAGGCACAACGTCTTGATGTAGCGCAGCTCGGACCGAGGCGCTTCTACGTGGTCAAACGCCATTTTCGAGTTCTTCGTGTATCGACGCTGTGGTAGGTGTCGTTGTCGGTTTGGTCGAGGAGAAGACTGCAGTGCTTGCCCGGAGGTGCACCAGGCGTGCAGACGCACGCGGCCGGATCAAGCAAACCAAGGACGAGTTGGAACCTGGAGGGTTTGGTGATTCGGCCAAGTTCGAGTTGTCCACATGCAAGGTACTGCGCCAGTAACCGGGGAATTGGCGAGTCAGTGCGCCAACTCTAAGCGTACATGTACTGCCGCTCGCATGAATGTGGCGGGTGTCATTGATGCCTGAGGCGCGGTGGCAAACGAAGCATGCAGACGCGGAAGAGTGCAGCGCTGACATGGACCACCCGAGAGCGCGAGTGTGGAGGAGCGTGTTTAGAAGGCGTGGGGATGGCAAGAGCGAGCCTTACCGCGTTGCTTCTGGACTCTCCACAACCACCTGCATGTACTACTATTGTCGTGGCGTGCGATCTAGTCACACCCAACTTCGGACACATAACCTTTCCATCTTTTCAATCGCCAGCGTTCGCTGGGCGTCCACCATCGTTGCTATGCCGAACAAATGATTCAGGTACTAGTCAAGCACTCCATCAGTCAACCACCGCAATCACTCAATGCCCTTCGCTGAGCGTGCCACCTGAACCACTGCCATTGCTAATGTGCATGTTTCATGCCGAGCCCGTCGCGAACACTGTCGAGCCCTCTCACATCATGCTCCTCATGACCTGCAATTGGATGCCCATACGTCTAAAGATTGATTCCACGATCTTCGGCACTCCCTCCGAATCTGTATGTTCATGTGCGTAGGTGCCGTTGATCTCAGAAGACGTCGTCCGGAAGACATGAGTTCGCAGCACAGGAGCCGGGCAACCGGGCAACCGGGCAACCGGGCAACCGGGGTGCCTAGTCGACCATCGGATCGATGCTATTCTTGGCGATCTCGGTGACGATCGGAAGCCGCGCGGATGCTGCCGCTGGGGTAGCTCCATCCAGCTTTCTGGTGGTGTGGTTGCCTCGTCGATGGTGCTGTGTTGCAGGTGTATGAAGCCGACCGCTGCACGACACAACAGCAAGTCATCACAGCTGATCAAGCGATCTATCATGGGCGGCGAGCAAAAGCAGAGAATGGCGCGCACGACGTCTTCGACCTACCCTCAGCTGGCTCTGAGGCCAAAGGGCAAGCACATCCACCACCTGTACAAGGACAGGTTGCGCCAGTTCACGGATGGTGGCCAATACAAGCAGCAAGGCCTGCTCGCGAAGCTCTACGATGCTCGCGTGGCCGGCGAGCCACACGTCAAACTGCATGTCTGGTCCGCCCCAGACACGTCTCGCCCAACATTCCAAGAGGCGACCCAGAAGGAGAACCAATACCGTCCAGCCAAGAAGGGTGACGCTTTCGGACCTAGCTGGACGACCCACTGGTTCAAGGTGCAGTTCAATGTGCCCCAAGACTGGAGCTACAAGCCCCAGGTCGAGCTGCATTGGGACAGCAATAGCGAGGCCATGGTGTGGACCGAAGATGGCAGGCCGTTGCAAGGTCTGACCGGTGGAGGGGAGCGGACTGAGTGGGTGTTACCTATGGACTACAGGAGATTCGATAGGGAGCACACCGTCTACATTGAGATGGCCTGCAACGGCATGTTTGGCAACCCAATGGGCGGAGACACGATCCAGCCTCCGGACCCAAACAGATACTTCTCGCTCTCTGTGGCCGATCTAGTCAGCGTCAATTTGGACGCCAGAGCATTGTACTACGACTTCTGGTACATCGGAGATGCAGCTCGCGAGTTCCCAGAAGACAGCTGGGAGCAACACCAAGCATTGCAAGTCGCGAACGACATTATGGACCACTTCATTGCTGGAGATGGCTCTCGAACCGCTATTTTTGAGTGTCGTAACATTGCCAAGCGATACCTTGGCCCAGACATTGATAGTGAGAAAGTATACCAGAGTGACAAGGACAAGGAAGCCATCGTCTACGCAATTGGCAACTGCCACATCGACACCTGCTGGTTGTGGCCCTGGGCAGAGACCAAACGCAAGATCTGTCGCTCGTGGTCCAACCAGTGTGACCTGCTTGACCGCTACCCAGAGCACCGCTTTGTCGCCTCTCAAGCACAGCAGTTCAAGTGGCTTGAAAAGCTGTACCCTTACGCTTGGGACCGTGTCAAGGATCATGTCAAGAAAGGCAACTTCCAATTCATTGGAGGAAGCTGGGTCGAGCATGACACCAACATGCCATCTGGAGAATCGCTGGTGAGGCAATTCTTGTACGGCCAGCGCTTCTTCGAGAGCCGATTTGGCGAGCGTTGCAAGACGTTCTGGCTGCCAGACACCTTTGGCTATTCTACACAACTCCCCCAGATCTGTCGCCTGGCTGGCATGACTCGCTTCTTCACGCAGAAGCTCAGCTGGAATAACATCAACAACTTCCCTCACACGACGTTCAACTGGGTGTCACTGGACGGCAGTCAAGTCATCTGCCACATGGCCCCTTGTGAGACCTACACAGCTGACGCACACTTTGGTGATGTCAGACGCAGTATCACCCAACACAAGAGTCTGGATCAGGATGTCACGTCTCTTTTGCCGTTCGGCAAGGGGGACGGCGGTGGTGGTCCCACGTTCGAACATATTGAAAAGCTTCGCCGCGCTCGTGGCATGAGTAACACTGTTGGCTTGCTGCCAAAGGTCAAGATGGGTGTCAGCGTCGAGGACTTCTTCGACCGCGTTGAGGACAGAGTTGCGACTGGTCAGACGGAGCTCGTCACCTGGTATGGCGAGCTATACTTTGAGCTTCATCGTGGTACTTACACGACCCAATCGAAGAACAAGAGGAACAATCGAAAGGCGGAAATTCTGCTCCACGATCTTGAATACCTGGCTACGCTGGCGACAATCCAGAGCAAATCTGGGTACAAGTATCCCAAGAAGGAATTCGATGACATGTGGGAGCACGTTCTTCTCTGCCAGTTCCACGACTGCCTGCCCGGTTCCTGCATCGAGATGTGCTACGACGACTCCGATAAGCTGTACGATCACGTTTTCACGACTGGCAACAAGTTGCTGAAAGACGTACTGCGCGCGCTAGACTTCAATGACAGCTTGCAATCATCTTCACCAGGTATGACGCTTCAGACCCTCGGTTGGCAGAGGCCAGCCAACGTCAGGAGTGTTGGTAAGGCATCAGTCTCGAAGATCCGTGACAATGTGTTCATGCTTGAGAACGACGACTTCAAGGTGGAAGTCTCAAACGGAGCCATCACCTCTCTATACGACATCAAAGCCAAGCGCGACGTCGTTCCCAAAGGCTCCAAAGCTAACCAACTCGTCATCTTCGACGACAAGCCACTTTACTGGCAGGCTTGGGACGTCGAGGTCTTCCACCTGCACTCCCGCCGAGAGCTCGGAGCCGCGCACGGCACCACCATCGTCGAAGATGGCCCAGCACGAGTCGCCGTCGCCACCATCACCAAGATTTCCGACCGGTCCTGGATCAAGACTACCATCTCCCTCAAGGCGTCGACCTTTGACTCCCACCCGTCGATCGTGGAAATCGAAGCCGAAGCCGAATGGCATGAAACGATGAAATTCCTCAAAGTCGAGTTTCCCACCACCATCACGAACACCGAGGCCTCCTACGAGACGCAATTCGGCATCATTCGCCGCCCCACACACTACAACACCAGCTGGGACATGGCGAAATTCGAAGTCTGCTGCCACAAATGGGCGGATCTGTCCGAGCACGGCTACGGCGTCAGTATCCTGAACGAGAGCAAATACGGCTTCGCCACCGCCGCAAATGTAATGAGGCTATCGCTCCTCCGCGCGCCCAAAGCGCCCGATGCCCATGCCGACATGGGCCGCCACCACTTCAAATGGGCCATCATGCCGCACGCCGGCGGGCTCGATCACCGCACCGTGCGCGCAGGCTACGAGTTCAATTACCCCATGCGCGCGCACAAGCACACCAATCCATCAGTCATGTCCGATATGTTCTCCGCGTTCAAGTTGAAAGAGGGAAGCTCCAAGGGTCTGGTGGTCGATACTGTGAAGAGGGGGGAGGATGACGAGGACGTGAGTAATGGAGATTTGCCGCCCAAGAAGGGCAGGCATGTTATCGTCAGAGTATTCGATAGTCTGGGTGGATTGAGCAGGGGTACGATTTCGCTTGGGCCGGTGAAGGTCAAAAAGGCTTGGAAGTGTAATTTGTTGGAGGATGAGATTGAGGAGGTGAGGGTGGGGGAGGAGGGGTTGGAGGTGGAATTGAGGGCGTTTGAGGTTGCTAGTTTCAAGTTGGAGTTGGTTTGAGGAGGCAGTTGATGGAAAGTGCTTGATCAGAATGAGCGGTTGTGAATGAACTGTATCAAATACGCGTATGCGATTGTATCAAGGGTATCTCCGCCTGTCGGCCTGTCATTCTGTTCTTGCATATGATACAACAATGGATGTCATCCGAATATCAGATTCCAAACTCAAGCTTCACAATCAGACCTCGGCTCAGCCCATCCTCACGTCAACCCACCACTTCCCACCTACACCCAACCACAACCCCACCAACATGGCCCACCACCGACCATGGCCGTCCTAACAGCCGCATCACAAGTAAACCCCCCCCCCCCCCCTTCGCCGCTGCGGGCTGCTGCTGGGGACGGGTGGAGCGTGGAGG
>ML995971.1:0-23411 GCA_010093825.1 Teratosphaeria nubilosa
CGACGAAGCGGGATTCGTCCTCCCCCCCCCCCCCACCACTACTTGTATGTATGGGGCGATCCTCGAAAAAAAAAATATCTTTTTTTTCTTTTTTTTTTTTTAATGTAGAATCCCGAGTGGGCGTAGAGAGAGGTACATATGACTACCAACAACGGTTGTTGTTGAACGCCACGCTTGGCTTTGTTTCTTAGTCTTTTGCGAGAGCAATCCCCTTTCCCATCGCGATAGCGTAAACTCTATGCATGCCGGCCCGCTAAAGACTCTCGTATCACTCACTTGGTATGCAGCGATCTCTCTCTCTCTCTCTCTCTCTCTCTCTGTCTGCCTGACGGATTGGCTTCGAGGCACCAAGGAGGAGGAGGAGGAGGAGGAGGAGCTGGAGGTAGAAAAGCTTCGTCTGCGTTCCGTTCGGTGGGGGGTTGAAAGGGTTCGAGTACGGATGTCCGGTTTGGGTCGGGACGGGGAGTGAGGGGTGGAAGGAAGGAAGGGAGGATGAGCAGGAAGGGAAGAATAATATGTATATATATGTACAAGAAACCTAATTGTAAGCGTTGGTAGATAGGGACTCAACCACCCACCCCCCTCCTCTCACTCCAAAAAGGAAAAGAAAAAAGAGAAAAGGAGAAGCTCCACAATACACAATACACGACAAGACATGACATAATATACAACCCAACCCCCCACCTCACTCCCCCCCACTCCCACCCCCACCCCCAACCTTCCTCTCAACCAACTCGCGATAAATCCTCTTCAACTCCGCGACATCGCCCCTCAACTCATCGACCTCCTCCTCGCGCTCCCCCAAAACCTGCAAACACGCCTCATACCGCTCCCCCAACGCCTTCAACTCCGCCCGCAGCGTCTGCACGCGCTGCTCGGCGCCGCGACGGGCCTCGACAGCCCTCATCAAGCTGACGACTTCATCTCGCGCCTCGTCGCGCTGGGACGAGAGGCGCGCGATTTCGTCTTTGAACGAGGCTTTTTCGGATTCCAGACGGCGGACGGCGGCGGACATGCGCTCGACGAGTTGCACCGAGGGTCCCGCCGCGGCGTTGGTGGTGGAGGTGGAGACGAGGTCGGCGATTGTGCGGTTGGGGGAGCTGGATTCGCCGAAGGCGGGTTCGGTTTCGATGATGGAGGGGGTGGGAGGGGGCAGGGAGGGGTTGTGGAAGCTGTAGGCGCTCTCGGTGCGGGGGAGGGTAGGCGAGGCTTCGGTGGGGGGTTTGGGGGAGTGGTGGATGGAGGGGAGGAGGGAGCTGCGGCGCGAGCTGCTGCGGGGGGAGTGCGGGTCGAGGTCGTTGGAGATGACGCGGGTGAGGGGCCGGCGGCTGCTGTGGAGGGTGGAGAGGTCTGCGGTGGAGACTTTGCGGAGGGTTGGGGAGGCTTGGACGGAGCGTTGCCATTTTAGCTTTTCTTCTTCGATGCGCTGGCTGAGCTCGGCGTGGAAGATGTTGCGTTGTTCTTCCGCTTCTGCCTTGGTGTCCGCGAGAGCAGTCTCGGCGGTGGTCAGCTTGGTGCGGACAGACTCGAGCTCATCTTGCACGGCACGCAGCTCCTGCGTCAGACTTCTGATGTGCTCCTGGGCGGCTTCCAAGTCCTCTTCGACCTTTCTACTTTTGGTGCTCACGTCTCTCGCCCGCTTGCGCATGTCACTCTCGCGCTTCGTCGCCTCGTCCCGCTCCTTCTCGAGCTGACTGACACGCGCATTCAGCGAGCCCTCGATCGACTCCCAATTTTCTTTCGCGAGACTGTACTGACTCTGCAAGGTCTCGATTTGCCTCAGCAGCTTGACACTACTCTCTCCCCCCGATCCATCTGAAGTAGCCTCCTCGGCGCGGGCACGCACAGCCTCGAGTCGTGATTCCAAGCCGGAGATCTCCGTCTTCAGCTCGAGCTCGGTGACTTTGAAGCGCTCTTTCTGCCTGTCCAGCTCCTCGCGTAGTTTGGAGGTCTCTGATCTGGACCGGTCGATGGCGAGTTTCCTCTCAATCTGGGCATCTTCGAGCTCATTCTCGAGCGCGGCAATCTTGCCCCTGTCAAGCTGCGCGGCCTTGCTGTTGGCTTGCTGCTCTGCTTTGGCCGCCTTCTCATTGGCCTCCTTCAATTGCGTGGTCAGCGTCTTGATGAGCTCGGCAGCATTCTCGCGGTCGACGCGCAGCTCGTCGACCTGCTTCTCGATCTGCGCAATCTGGGTCGACTTCTCCTTCGCCTGCCGTTCCGCCACCTCTGCGCGCCTCAGCTTCTGCTTGAGGTCGGTCTCGGCACGCTCGGCACGCTCCAGCTTCCGCTTCATGTCGGCCGTGGCCTTTTCGTCGTCGGCGGTCTTGGCACGCAGCTTCTTGATGGTTTGCATGTGGCGCAGCTCGTTCTTGCTCAGCTTCTCGCCCTCCTGCATCAGCAGGGCGATGCGCTCGTCCTTGGCGGCGAGCTGCTCTTCCGCGCTGCCGCGCGTCGCCGCGTTGGCTTCTTTGGCGGCGGCGACGGTCTCCTTGGCCAGATAGGTGAGCTTGGCCTGCAGCGCGTCGATCTTCTCCAGGTACGCATGCATCTCTTCTTGGCGTTGCTCCTCCGCGTGCGCATGGTCCCGGCGCATCTGCTCCATCTCGGCCTCGAGCTCGGCGGCGTCCTTGCCCGATGTCGGGTGGCCGTTGGCGAGGTCGGCCGAGGTGCGGTGGGACGCCTCGGCGCTCGGCGTCGTCAGGTCCACCGACGGCCGGGCGCTGTCGACGGACACGCGGGCCGGGTTGATGGGCAGGCCGGAGGTGAGCAGCGTCGTGTCTCCCGCCTCTCTGCCCTCCTCCTCCGGCGCCACCGACCCCGGCGTCTCCTCCGGGACATCCGCCGTCTTCACCTGCGGCACCGCCCGTGCCGTGTCTCCCGACCGCCGCCCCTCGACGCTGCCCCGCGGACTCGCGGTGCTCGACGACGCCCGCGCGCCTGCCCCGCCATCCTTCTTGGCCGTCGCTCTTGCCAGCCGCTCCGCCAGGCGGTCGTTCAGTCGCGTCCGCGACGCCTCCCTCGACACCGGGTCGGCCGTCTTCGGCGCGAGAGTGGTCGTCGTGCCTTCCTTCACCGCCGTCTCGCGCTCGCCGTCATCGGCCAGGATGGTGTCCAGGCGCGACTCCAAGTTGGCCACGGCGCCCGACAGCAGCGAGCCCCATCCGCCCTTCTTGGCGGCCATCGCGTGTGGTCTGCTCTATAGTATGGCCAGCTTGCCTTCCCTCCGACGCCGCATCGCCCCGTCGTGCTACCCGTGCAGGCAGCAGCACTGTGCCATGATGCCGAATTGATTGATCGATTATCCAGAGACATCCAATGACAAGTGCCTATTGATCGAAATCGTGGTAATGGCCAGCAATCATGTCCCCAGCTGAGGCCTTGGCACACGCCACGGCATATCTCCGGCCCTGCCGCCTTCACATGTCAGGGCAATGCATCTAAGTAAATCTACCACAAACACACTCATCATGTCCTACACACCTCAACTCTCCTCCCCACCACCGCAACCCTTCTCCTACTCCTCCACCCCACCCGCCCCTCCACCCAAACCCTCCGGCACCTCAACTCCCTCACGAGGCCCACCCCTCCCACCTCCCCCGCCCGGCGCACACCACCAACCCGAACCCTCCGAACTCGACGCAACCCAAACCCACCCCTCCCAACCCTCCGTCCCCCACATCCCGCCCATCGAACTGACCTGGCTCCCCCCCAACCTCAACGACAAACCCACCACCGACCTCTCCACCCTCCTCAACGACACCACCCTGCAATCCGCCCTCCTCGACAACCCCGACACCACCCACCCGTCCATCGCCGCCTCCCTCGCCCCCCTCAAACCCCTCATAACCACCAACCTCACCCTCTCCACCACCCTCCTCGACCTCGAAACCCGCCTCGCCCAAAAGCGCCGCGAAACACAGTCCCGCCTCCTCGCTCTCCGCGCACTCGAGCAACAACATCGGAGCAAGTTGGCCGAGACGGAAGAGGCGTTGAAGGATTTCAGTCCCATGGCGTTGTATCAGAGGCTGAGTGCTGGTGCCGCGGAGCAGGAGGCGTTGGTCAGGAGTCTGGAGGAGAGTTGGTTGGAGGAGGGTGGCGTCGCGGGGGAGAGGGAGGTGGGCGAGTTTGTGAAGCAGGTTCGGGAGGGGGCGAAGGTGGGGTTTTTGAGGCGGGAGAGGAAGGGGCGGTGGGATGAGGGGAGGGTTGGCGGGTGGAGGTAGGGTCGTGGTTGTGGATGGGTGGTGATTAAGAGGTATGGTTGCATGGATGACGGCCGGATGGTATGAGAGGAGCAGTGTCTTTGCTCGGAAGTTGTCCATGCAACGGATACATGGCTTAGAATGACGGGACTAAGAACGAGCAGGACACAAGCACATCACTACCACTATAAGTCTTGGACCCGCCCTCCCATCTCTCATGGCCTAGGACGATTTTACCAATCATAATCATACCGCACCCACCTCAACACCAAGCTCTCCAGCATCCCCTGCCGCAACCCACCTGAACAATTTTTCGACCCGCCGGTCCTCCAATCCCCGCCAGCCGCGAACTCACAAGCCAAGAGCTTCCAAAATACGTCGCCATGACAAACGACTGGAACTTCGCATGTCTGCCGGCCAAGAGAAATTTGTAGGTACCGTTGTATCTGCATGGTGTGGGCTGCTTTAGCTGATGATTTTGAGACCTGGAGGGAGCTCGAAGAGCTGAGTGGGAGAAGTGTACTGCTGAGGGTCCCAGTGCTGGCTCGGAGGTTGCGTAGTGAGCCGGGTCTTCGCTTTGAGACCCAATGCTGGGTTTCTGTTGGAGGTGTGCGCGAGGAGGGAGACATGGAGGGGAATGGGGTCCTGACGGCTGGGGAATGGGAAGTGGAGAATGCGCTTTGGAGGGTGCGGATGGAGAGAGGAGAAGTCCATGCCATCGACGAAGTGCTGTTGATGAGGAGATCACAGCGGGCATCGACAGGCGAGTTGGAGAAAAAACTGGCTGGATTACACATACACTCGTCGACGGTCATGACAAAGGCGTGTATGGGACTGCTTGTCCTCGCGTGCCGTCCTCGAAGCTACTCTCTCCCAGCGAAGCATTCCCGCTCCATCCCACAGATGAATATCCCTGAAAGGTCTGAACGGTGATAGCGAGACGCTAGGCTGGGGTTTGGCCTCGCAGGTTGCTAGGTATCTCATCCAATCCTCACACGTGTACAATTACGAGTGCTGGAGGGAGGGCCTTAGCAGCCAATCCGTGAGAATAGCGAGGCATTGACGCTATTGTGGACGAATATCTAAGGGATAATAAATCCATCGAAAGCGAGATCTAGAGTCGCACAAACACACCTGAGATAATTAGCCACTGCACCCAAGCCCAGATCCAGAAACATGTCTCGGCAATGCCAACACCGCCAGTCAATCAATCAATCAATCTAGCCTCCTTGGCAGTTTCACCTCACTGCCCCCCCAAACAAACCATGTCTCGCGCTCTAAAACGAAAACCCAACAAATTCGCCACAACGTTCCTCCACCCTACCTAAGCCCGGGGGGGAAAAAAAAAGCTTTCTTAGGAACTAAGAACTCTGTCTATCAAACTCTCCTCCCTCCTCATCGCAACAACCACAAACAAAGAACCCTACCGAAACAAAATGCATCTCCCAACTACCCTCCTCCTCCTCACCACCCTCCTCACAACCCTCACAACCGCCCTCGCAGTGCGGGAAGCCGTCGCCGTGCGCTCTTCTCTTCCGCCCCCCCACCAACCCAACCCACCAACTCTAACCCTCCTCAAAACAAACAGGCATGCCGACTCACCAACGGCGGCGACGGCATCTGCGAGACGTTATCGCCGAAGGGCCGACCGGCGCAGTTGTGCGCGCAGGTGCGTTTGGGGGGTTTCCTTTCTGTTTGTTCTTATTCGTGCGAGTCTGGATGCTGATGGGGTTTGTTTTGTTTCGTAGGAAGCGCGGTGTACGGGTCCGTTGAAGGCATGCCAGATTGATGCGTTTGCGCCTGAGGGGGGCGTGAAGGGGCGGAGGGCGAGGTGTAGTTAGGGGTGTTTTGTGTCCGTGTGTGAAGGGGATGGGATTTCGGGACTGTTGACAGAGGATATATTGGCGAGATAAATGTTTGGCAAGATTTCTCGCGTGCATACACTACAACCCCTTTGTCCGCTCCTCACTCTCCTCGATCCACCTCCCCAATGCCTCGGCGTCCCTAACTCTCAACCCCACTTTGAACGGCTTGGGATCTAGCGTCAGCGCCGTAGGATACCGATTACACCCCAATGCATCCATAATCGCCTCGTCCTTCTTCTCCCTCGGCGGCAGCACCTCGAACCCCACAATCAGCCTCAGGAACGCCGTGTATAACTCCCGATTCGCCAAATGACTGCCAATGCACATGCGGCTGCCGGCTCCATACCCATAGTGCGGGGTGCCGCGGTGCGCGGCCGCGTCGTCGACGCTGTCGTCCAGGAGGTAGCGGTCCGGGTTGAAGTCGTAGGGGGATTTGAAGTGCGCGGTGTCGTAGTGCGCGGCGTAGGCGTTCATGTAGAAGGATGTGCCCGGCGGGATGGTGGCGGAGCCCCATTTGATGGGTTTGATGTTGGTGCGGGGCAGGCAGATGGGGATGACGGACCAGAAGCGGAGGGTTTCTTTGACCAGGGCGGTGATGTAGGGGACTTTTTCTTCTTGGAGGCAGCGTGACCAGGCGTCGTTGGCGGGGTAGACTTTGGTGATTTCGGAGAGCGCGCGGGCTTGGATGGCTTGCCCGTGGGGGGTCCCGAGGTACGCGATGCACATTATTAGGTTGCCTGGGACCGTGTCGAGACCGGCGGAGACCATGGTGAGGCCGATGGACATTACTTCGGCTGTGGGGTGGGTTAGTGGGCGGGTGATGGTGGTGATGAATATGTGGTGGCTTACCGTCGTTGAGCTTCGCTTCGGGATCTTTGAGTACGTTACCGCTGATGCAGGGGACGTCGGTGCCGTCTTTGATGCGTTGCTTGAGCATGCCTAACAGTTTGTACATGTATGCGGCACGACGCTTCTTGTACTCGAGTGGCTTGGTACTTCCGCCTGGGAGTAGTCGAAGGATGGGTACGTAGTCGGCCCAATTGTTACTGGTGGAGCGGAAGTTGGAAACCATGCGCTCGACGTGCGTGATTTCCTTCAGCATGTCGTCTTCGATGTTGCCTTCGATCTTGACGCCATAGTTGAGGGTCAATGAAGTGCTGAGGGCGTAGCGAGTCCAGTACGCGTTGGGGTCAAGATCCACGGTCCCGTCTTTGCTGTCTTGCAACATCTCCTTGATACTCTTCGTGGACTCGTAATCGATGCTGCCAGCGTTTAGCATTTGCTCGTTTCTCACGGTTGGGAGCGAATGCTTACATGGGCATATAGCTCTGCACAGCAGGACGGTTCAACGCCGTAGCAGCCGCCTTCCTCCGCGCCTTACAGCTTTCATCCCACGGACTCGTACCAATCGTGAAGCCTTCGCTGGAACTAACGACCGTGTGGAAAGTGTGCAGCTTCGGTCTGCTAATCAAAGCGCTCTGGTTCGTGATCCAAAGGTGTTTGACCGAGTCGAAAGAGTTTGCGAAGATGATCCTTCGGTTCCCCAGACGGACCTGAAAAACAGCTCCATATTTCTCTGCCCATTTCTGTGCGACTTTGGCGTGTTCAGCGCCAAGCTGGTGGAGGTTACCTAGAATCGGTATGCCTGGGATTTCGGGTATGCCTTTGATCTTGGGGATATCTGTGCGGTCCAGAACCTGGATGATGGTGTATACAATGGCGATCAGGAAGAAGGGCAGTATTGTCGGCGAGGTGAGTGTGCTCAGAAGACCCTGCACCTCCGCATGCTGGGCCATGTTGGCGAGATGAATGTGAGGTGACTGATGTGCAGCAGTTCACCTACATAAAGTCCTTCGGGTTAAGACCCGTAGTCATGTTACGCCGAGCGAAGGCCGCTTTGGCCTTATGGCTGGCGAGTGACACTTGAGATATAGCACAGTAAGTCACCGCTTCTAATGCTGATTAAGTGGACGTCAGCTTCAGAAGTTATCTTCGACAGGGGTTCTGAATCGCTCTAGAGTCAGGTTCCCCAGCTAGGATTGGTCACTGAACCAGGTCATCCGAGTACCCGATTTGAGTAGCCATCAAGGCTAATGTGCATTGTCGCAGTGACGGGGACCGGCCGCACTGAAGGAGGAGGGGCACGTCTAGTGGTACAGTGTGCGGAGATTGTGGAGTGGACGTGTGCAGGAATAGGGCCGCTCTCAGCGCTGTGGATCGATGCCGCCGGTTGTCCCGCGGAATTGGCGCCGTCATTGCTTGCTCGATGCTGGCCGACTTGGGCGTCGTTCGGGCGGTGCGGAATCATGACCTTTCTGGCTGGAGGCGATGGATGGGCACCGCGGTGTGTGCTAGTGCAAGTACCGTTCGCGGAAACAGCCCGGTAGAAACTGCATAGTAAAATTAGTTATCGCGCGAAAAGGTTAAGTTCGAATCGGAACGCGGTTCGCCATGCGTCCTGCAAACCTGTATGCCCTACTGCAAATGAAATTCTAGCTTGCAAGATCCTGCCATCTATCACGGTGCGACGTTGGTGCATGCTATGCTGGCCCTTCACTTCCAAACGACATACAGAAGCTCATCGAGCTTGAGATCTCATCATCAGTCATACGACTGATACAATTCGCGGCTCTACCTAGACGAAATCTGGATCGCACGCTCTATACGACCACTGCACTCTCCAAATCCAATCAGAACGCCATCTTCTGTACCGCACACCCCAGTGATGGTTAGCATATCTCCATCCTCCAAGAACTTCCGGCGCTCTCCTCCCTCGAGCTCGACCTCGACTTTCCCATTCTCGGTCTGCTCAAGCAAGCAACCCTTGGATCCTTTGGTCTCGCCGCTGATGGTACCAGAGCCCAGGAGATCTCCAACGTTGAAAGGACACCCTCCGACTCCGTGATGTGTCAACATCTGCGGAAACGAGAATAATAGGTTCCTGGCGGATGTCTTGCATATTGTGGAGGTCCCTCCTGCGGGACTTGCCAGGGTCACCTGGAGGTCTATCGCATAATGAGACTTGTGGCCCTTTTCGTCGAGATACGGCAGTACCTGCTTGTCATTGCTAATGCCAGTAGTCGCGAAAGGCTCCAGTGCATCCATCAAGACGACCCATGGCGAGATAGTCGTGGCGAAATTCTTTGAATTAAATGGACCCAAAGGCACATACTCCCAAGCCTGGACATCTCTAGCAGACCAGTCATTCATCAACACAACGCCAAAAAGGTGATCTGGCGCGTTTGTGATTCGCATTGGCTCGCCCAGTCTGGTGGACTTGGTCACAAAGCAGGCAAGCTCCAGCTCAAAGTCAAGCTTCTTACAAGGACTCAATGATGGTTCTTTCGCTTCCGCAGTCGGGTCCACAAGGATTTGTCCATGAGGCCGAAGTATGGGAGTTCCGGAGACCACGACACTGGAAGCTCGTCCATGATAGCCCACGGGGAGATGCTTATAGTTAGGTTGCAATGCGTTTTGTGCCCCGCGGAACAGCGTGCCCACCGTCTGTGCATGGAAGAGGCCAGCATAGAAATCAGTGTAATCACCGATATGCATGGGCAGGTGTGTGGTGATGTCGCTCAGCGGCAGGAGGGCGTCTTTCCGCAACTGCTCATTCTCCTGCAGAACATTCGGAAATGGCCCGTTGGCGAGGAATACGCTTTGCAGATATTCTCGGACGACACGATGCATCGGTCGACCCAGTGCGGCGAAGGCGTTCAGAGTCGATCCGCTGAATACGTGTTGATGCGGTTGTATCATTGACAACGCCGCAAAGCCATTCCGCTCGGTGAAGGTCCGCAGATCCAGGGCGTATTTCCCGATCGCGATTGCTGGTCGAGGTCGAGTGTTTGCAGGCGTAGAAATGACCCCAAATGGTATGTTGTGCAGCGAGAAATGGCTTTTCGGTTCGATCTCAAGCCAGCTCGATAGAGGCGCCATTCTCGAAGAGTCGATCGATAGTGGCTGCGGAGAGTCTCGCTGGCAGAGACTTTCCGCAGCTAGAAATGCTTCATCTGCAATGCCGCATGGCAATGATGTTGAATGCTCCTGGGCTTCGCCTACAGCTGTACTCCGAGACATGCCCGCGACTCAAAAAGTTACTGCAAGTCAAGCGGAGCGTCATTTTCGGAAGGCACGCCGCTCAGCGGACCTCTTCCGCTACGCATAACTTCAACCTGAAGCTTCGTGGAGAAAGAGGGGCATGCTTGACGCAGGGTCAATCTCACGATGTCGTTGCCCAGCTGCCTTGGTAAATCAATGCGGAACTGGCAGGAATTGAGGGCTCGGTCCGGCATGCTCACCCGCCATACTCATCTCGAGCGTGCTGGTGATATCAGACATCAAGAAGACTCGAGCTAAGCAGCCTTTCTCCCATTTCATCCACTCATCTTTTCCTTCAATATGCCTGTGACAGAATTCACCTTCAAGGAGAAGTATCAGTACCAGAATGGCTTCAACTGTTACCATGAATCCGAAGCAGTCGAAGGTGCCTTGCCAGTAGGCATGAACAATCCCCAGAAATCCCCATTCGGCCTATACAACGAGAAATTATCCGGCACAGCATTTACCGCACCGCGCCACGAGAACCAACAAGCATGGCTCCAACGGATCTTACCCGCTTCTGCACACTCGCCCTTCGAGCCAAGAGAGGCGAACACTTTCGACACAACGCCCGGCATCCACGGCATACAACGCTGGCACCAAATCCCTAATCAACTCCGATGGGATCCCTTCGATCTCGACGGAACCGTCGACTGGGTCCACAGCCTGCACCTCGTCGCCGGCGCCGGAGACCCAACTGTCAAATCTGGCCTTGGAATCTTCATCTACGCCGCAGGCAAAGACATGGATCCCCACGAAGCCTTCTACTCCGCCGACGGCGACTTCCTGATAGTGCCCCAGCACGGCGTCCTCGACATCCAGACCGAACTCGGCCACCTCCTCGTGCGCCCGAATGAAATCGCCGTCATACCGCGCGGAATCCGCTACCGCGTCACGCTCCCCTCCGGACCAGTCCGAGGCTACATCCTGGAGCTCTACCAAGGCCACTTCCAACTCCCCGAGCTCGGACCCATCGGATCCCACTGCCTCGCGAACCCGCGGGACTTCCAAGCCCCCGTCGCCGCCTTCGACGAAGACAACGACGGGAGCAATACCTACACCCTCCTCGCAAAATTCTCGTCCCACCTCTTCGCCGCCACACAGAAGCACACGCCCTTTGACGTCGTGGCCTGGCATGGGAATTACTACCCCTACAAATACGACCTCGCGCGCTTCGCAACCATCGGCAGCATCTCCCACGACCACCCGGACCCGTCTATCTTCACAGTCCTAACCGCGCAGTCCGACCACCCGGGCACCGCGATCGCGGACTTCGTCATCTTCCCCCCTCGCTGGCTGGTGCAGGAAGGAACGTTCCGACCCCCCTGGTACCATCGGAACACGATGTCCGAATTCATGGGTCTCATCGGCGGGCAGTACGATGCAAAGACTGGGGGCGGGTTTCAGCCGGCGGGCGCGAGCCTGCACAATGTTATGAGTGCGCATGGGCCGGATGCTGTGACGCATGAGAAGGCTAGTAATGGGGAGTTGAAGCCGATGAAGGTGGGGGAGGGGAGTATGGCGTTTATGTTTGAGAGTTGTTTTATGGTGGGCGTGACGGAGTGGGGATTGAGGAGGTGTAGGAAGGTGCAGGGGGATTATAATAAGGAGAGTTGGGAGGGGTTGCAGGTGCATTTTAGGAGGCCAACGCCGGAGAAGATTGTTAATGGTGGTGCGGAGGGGGTGGATGGGGTTGGCGGGGATAAGCGGCAGGTGCCGCATTATACGCCGTGATTCATTGTGTATTTTGAAAAGGCGTAGGTCTAGTGAAGAATATGAATGATTTGATGGTACCCTAGATTGATTGATATGGCTGTTATGATGATGTCTTTGTCATTCCATCAATTCTCTAATCCGGGGCTTCTCGCTCGTCTATCATCTATATCTAGCCCTTTCACGCAGCCGTAGCTTCCAGACCCCACCTCATCACTACTCCCAGCACACCATTCCCCTCACCAAACCAAAGCATCCCTCACCTCAACCCTCACCCTCCCCATCCCCTCCTCCCACCCAACAAACCTCACACTCCTCAAATCCCTCACCACCCAATCCGCCCCCGCCTCTCTCAACTGCCCAACCGCATGCGTAGTCCCCACCGCCAGCACCTTATACCCCGCCGCCTTCCCCGCTCTCACGCCCGCCGGCGCATCCTCCAGCACCAGAAAACTCTCCGGCTCAGCCTTCCCGCCGCCTTCCAGAGCCTCGCCCTGGATATCTCCAGAACCATCGTCGAAACCTAATCGTTTCGCGCCAAGCCGATAGCACGCCGGATCCGGTTTCCCATTCGCGACTTCCTCAGCTGTGACGAGGTACTTCGGATGCGCAAGCCTCATCACATCCAACCACCCCGTCACCAACGGCCGCGTCCCACTCGTGACGATCGCCCACGGCACCCCTGCGGCCTCCAAATCCTCCAACAACTTCCTGCTCCCCGGAATCTCGACAGCATCCTCGCCATACTTCACGGGCACTTCGCCTTCGCGTTTGCAGACAAATTCCCAGGTTGCCTTCTCCGGGGCCAGGATTTTCAGCACGTCGATGGAGCGCCGACCGTGGGATGTTTCGAGGATTTTGGAGCCGGGGATCCCGATTTCGTGGCCCAGTTGCATCCAGTATTTTGTTATGGCGGGCGTGGAGTCGATGATTGTGCCGTCCATGTCGAAGAGGAGGGCGGTGAAGGGGTGGGTTTGGGGTGGGGCGGAGTAGTTGAGATTTTCGGTTTGAGTCATTTTCAGTGCGGCCAGGTCTGGTCTCGGGGCTGGTGATGGGCTTCTCCAGTGTGATGGTCGAGATTAGCCGTGTTTTGGTGATTGAGGGTGGAGGTCACGATGGCGGAGATTGGGGGAGAGACTATGCTTGATAGAGACCGTACCCACTTACGATTGTCAAACTGATTGAGACCTACCGGATATGAGAGTATTGAGAGAAAGGCGTTCAAGAAGCGGCGGAGGAAATGCCATCGAAAAGAGGCAGGAGCGGCAAGACCAAATGCGGTCTAGTGGCTCCGGCTTTCCCAATCGAGCCTCACGTCTGCATGTGAATGTCCCATGCCCGAAACACACCATTTGGAGACGGCTACACAGGAAGCAGCTCGAGCTGCACCTACCCACCACTCCACCTAGCCTCTTCCCCTCCAATATCACCGCCATGCCCGCCCCAATCCGCTCGCGCCACCTCAAAAAATCCGACTTCCAACAACTCTTCAAGCCACTCAAGCCCACCCTCTTCTCCGAATCCCCCTCGCCGCGGCCCTCGACGCTCATCCAGAAAATCACCTCCATCTCCTGGTCCGCGACCGGCTCACTCCTCGCCACCTGCACCACCTCCAACATCCGCATCTGGAATCCCGAACGCGCTAACGTCAAAAGCAGCACCGAACTTCGGAATGCGCACCCGAAACACGGCGCCGCCTTCGGGACGGCGGGCGTGAGTGGGGACGCGGTGGAGAAGGTGGCGTTCTGTCCGGATCGGGAGAACGTGCTGGCGAGTACGGGCGCGGATGGCATGGTCCGGGTGTGGGATGTGAGGGTGCCGGGCGGCGCGACGGGGGTGGCCGGGAGAGGTACGCCGGTGGGCGATGTGAGGATTGGAGATTCGGGCATTTTCTTGACGTGGCATCCGGGTGGAGATCAGTTGCTAGCAAGTCGGAAGGACGACATGATTCATTGTGTGGATGTGAGGCAGGTCGGGTCTGGGTTTGGGAGGGATGATGCCGGTGTGAGTGCGAAGCTGGATCTGACGAGTACGGAGTGCTTGAAGGGCAAGGATGAGAAGGGAAACAAGGATATCTTCTACCAGCTCTCCTTCTCGAACTCCGGCAGAGAAGTGTTTGCGCCCACTGCAGACGGCGTGGTCAAGATCTTTGATTACCCGACGTTCACGCACCTCCACACTCTCAGCGGGCACACGGCTACAGCCTACTGCGTGCGGCACTCGCCCGCCGGCTCACATGTGGCAGTCGGGAGCGCGGATAGCACGATATCACTGTGGGATACTACGTCGTGGTTCTGCAGCGGGACGTTGAATGCGCCGTCGCAGCTGACGAGTGTGAAGGATATGAGTTTCAGTTTCGATGGACAATACCTTGTGGCGGGATCTGGAAGCGAGGCGAGAGATGGGCTGCCGGGGCTGAATGTGTATCATGTGGATACTGGGGAGGTTGCGTTGACGGTCGAGACGGCGAATTGTCCGACCTTTGTGGCGTGGCATCCGGGGAGATATTGGGTGGCGTATGCGGGTGATCCGGGAGGTTTGAAGGTGGTGGGGGCGGGAAGTGGGATATGAGGGTGGTGACTAGGCCCTAACAAGCAGCCACGTGGAACCGGCGTGGGAGTGTCTGCCTGGGATGCAGGAGGCGAACGCAATGTCCACAGGGGCCCTTCTCAAGCGCACTGGACTGATCATAGTCCATTGTCAGCGCTCGAGCGGTCTAAGCAAGTGCGCTACAATTCCTCACTGGAATGGCTCGCGACGTCAGCATTGGTACTTTCGCGCTACAATCCACCACTACGCAATGCGTTCTCCAGACGTTACGTTTCGAACGAGTAGCCAGCGTTGCCGGGAAGGTGCATGATCATCGTTTGAAACTGTGACTGGTCGCTTCTCCGCAGTGCAGCTCTCCGATGCGCGCGTACATACGAGTGGAGCTCCCTGTGTTGCGTTTCCACATCGCTTTCACATGCAAACGCAGACGGCCCCACTTACTTTGGCTTTGCCGCATTTCCCGCATTAAGATCTTGCCGCCTGAATTTTGCAATCTATCACGACCGCGACCTATCGCAAGCACGATCATTACTTCTGGCAGCGTACCTTTGAGGCACTAGATATGGCCAAGAACAGGAATCCAAGACCATCGCCGCGAGTGGTAGCATTGGCGCGAGACTTTGTGCAGCGCAGCGCGAGCATGAAAAAGTTAGCTGACAGTCTTCCTGCTCCCCCTTTCGGTTGTCCAGGACGTGAGCAACCTCCCAGCGCAGCGCATTTGCCCTCATGTCAGGAGACGTGTTCTACCTGCGCCAGCCAATACCTCCCAGAGATGTGTGTCCGACACAAGTACACCAGGCTGGAACTCATGGACTACCACGACGATGTCACCGCTGCTGTTCAGCTCGAGCAATTCACCGCAGACATCGATAAGAGTCTGGCATTCCTGCGGTCTTGCATAGATGAGCACGGCGACACCATCATGAGAAGATGGCACAATCGAACCGCAGCAAAGCGCGAGGCTCTCCTCATCAAGGCCATGCCCGATATGTACAAACACGAGATGCTCATGCCGGAACTTCACTTCCAATCTGTGCGCAGACTTGACACCTGGTTAAGCGGAAGATCTTCCTCCCCAGCTCTCAAGACGACGTGGGAGCTTGAGCAGAAGAGGTCAAAGCTCGAATTATTGCCATATCTCCGCGTGGACGCCCTTAGCCAAGACAGGAATAAACTACTGGCGCTCTTGCACCATCGTACCAAGTACGATCCCTCGGAATGGGTCATGTTCGACTTCGAACAAGTACGCCATCCATTCAATATGGCATGCGCGCTGCCTATCGCCACCAACCCACACTGCGTGGTCATGCAAGGCGATGGTTATGGACGTCTGGTGCCATGGACTGCGGAAGCCGCGCATCGATTCGACGTCGTCGGCTATCCGCGCGCTCGCCTCATCCTACAAGCACAAGCGATTCTCCTTAATTTTCTGAGTAGGAGTGTCGAGCTGATACTGGACAACCAGACCAGCAATGCGCAGATGGGCCGCGAGAAGTGGGACACTTTATTAGAAACGCAATCCAGGACGGATACCAGCTACCTGGTGCCGTCGGGCCTTAGCAACTCTGCATTCGCACCGCCACCAACCTTTGACCTGGACGCGCTGCTCGAGATCCTCTCCGACCAGGCACGAGCCGTGACAGACGAACTGGAGCAGCTGCAGACTGACCCTATCTACATCCGATTCTGCGTGCAACACATTAGAGACACGCTGCACTTCGCCCAGCGGCCTAACGAGGAGGCACAAATCCAGGAATTGTTCGAAGTGTTCATGCAAAAATTTATTGACGCAGTATTGTGGCGCACTCTAGTGGCGGAGGTGGAAGCAGTCGTCACAATGCGGAAAGTCCATGGCGAGGGCGTGGAGTATAACGAGGCTCTGCGCGGTCTGCATCGCTCCTTCGTCATGCACCTGTCGTCTCTTACCCAAGCCGTTCAGCATGTTCTCTGTCGATCGAAGGCCTTCTCGTACGTGTACAAATTTGATCAGGACGGACAAGAGCAGATCAACGCGCGGGAGGAAGATATATTCCGCTCTGATGTCCTTTGCTGGCACCTTGTCGAGCTATGCATCCGTGGACCTTTGGGCCCAGCCTGGCACCTTGCAGGCATCGACAAGATTCTCGCCAATGCAAGCGCCAAAGAAAGGGCGAGGGTCGATCCCAGTCTTGCGGCGAAGCTGACATACATTTCTGCAATCTCGCGCGGCGTCACCATGTTTCAGCAGCATCGGCCACATCATGGCCCTATGATCAGTGCTGAGGAGTTCAAAGAGCAAGTCCGATCAACACGGCTCAGCCGCCAGTCACAGCTGTTTCAGAGCTTGGCGGCTGTGATATTCGAGAGAGGCATGCAAGTGGAGCACCTCAAGCAGCCTCTGCAGAAGTTCATGTCACTGCCCCTGCCAGCAAAGAGAGTCAACGAGCAGACCTGGCATCGCCTCGAGGCGCTTCGGACGGCTCTTGCCGACTTCTGGGATTTCTTGGCTGTCATCCTCACGCTGTGGGTGGAGGAGAACGAGTCGGCGATTCCCGAGGCGAGTGGGGTGCTTCAGTTCAGAGAGCTGATTGCTGCCCATCTGACCGAGTCGCATGAACGACAGCTCGAAGACGAGAGAACATCTATTGAGGAGTACATTCGTAGCAGGAAGGCGGACGAGGCGGCGGCGGCGGCCGCCGCCGCCGCTGAGGCAGAGCTCAGTAATACTACTGAGAAGCTTGCTATCACGCAGACTGTTTGGGGCGTGGAGACGCAGAAGGCTGCTATTCCGCCCAAGCCTAAAGCCAAGGTCAAGACGAGACAGATGGTCGATAGCGGCACGGCGGCCGCGACTGGAGGCACGGAGCCGAGTATGAACGAATCAGAAGCGGAGCGTAAGGCAGGCCCCACCATTGCGATCACGAAAGCCAGTCTCGCCGTCTTCGAGCAGATGTTCAACACCTACTCGGCTGCAGAAGGGGATCTTCAGTGGACGCAGCTGGTGTCGGCTCTTGTCGACGCGGGGTGCTCGGCGACGCCTTGTGGTGGGTCCGCGGTCAGTTTCAGGGATGAGGTGCGGGGGAAGGGCACCGTGGTGCTGCATCGTCCGCATCCGATCCCGAGTGTGGATCCTGTTATGTTGAGGTCGACGGGGAGGAGGTTGGCGAGGTGGTTTGGGTGGGGGGTGGGGACGTTTGTGAAGAGGGTGGCGTAGGGAGGGGAGGTTGGGCTGGCGGTGTGGTGAGCGGAGGTGGGATGAGGTTTAGTGACGCTAGGTTTTGGGAGCGGAGGGTTTAAAGACAGTCGTGGTGAGACTTCGGATCAGGTTGATGAAGTGCTTCCACGCCGCGGGCGTAGGATATGCTCCTTCCTCACAAGCTACCTTGTGTCCAGAACTTTTCATCCATCAAAAAGATGAATGCAGCGAACATCAAATTGGAAGTCGTGCATTTTCCTCCACCCATCCTGCCATCCTGGTCATCTGGCGGCCAAAGGTCAGGCGCCTCAGGCACTCCGCATAAACATTCCCCCTAGCGCCCTCCCAAAAAAAAATCTATATCAATCGCGCCTTGCTCTCACACACTCGGACCTTTTTCTATCTATCAGTAGGTTGACTAAGTCAACATCGCGGCTTCGCTACGGCGACTTGCTGAGGGTTATACTTTACTCACGATGAGTCTCCCTCCGTTCCCGGCCTCGTAGATGGAAGTACCTTCCGCGTCCGTCTTTCCTACCAATCGCGCGGATTCCTCTTGAGGTGGATCGTGGTTGTGGGATGGCCGCTACATATATACGTGTTTGCGGCATCTGGTTTGGTGAGGCTGCTGCGGCTGAGCTGTGGTTAGCTAGGTGTGAGATTTGAAGAGATGTATACAGCCACCATGGAGCCGCATGGATAACATTTCCCGAAGCCAATGCAGGTTGCAGCGTCCTCTCGAACATGGCCAAGATGTATGTGCTTCGCTGCTCCTCATAGTCAGGAGTCCCATCATCGGGCTCATGGACAACTACACTGCTTGGACAATTGGCTCAAGCACTGCGTGCGCGGACAATGTCCAGCACGAAGTCGGTCATGGCGCTCCTCTGTACATTGCTCCGCTGTTCATGAGTCTGCAATCATTGAGGTTGCCAGTGGCTCATGCCGCTGTTCTCGTTGAGCACGCCAAAGCTTATGTTCGAAGAGACTGGGGTTTCGGGCGCTGGCAAAAATATGCGGAGTTTCACTTACACAGAGCGCTTCACCCGTATCACATCCGTAGGCGACTCCACTGCCCACCTTCTAGTCTTGAATTCATCCTAGCATTTCTTATTTTCGCTCCTATCTGCCTCAGTACTCCTCACGCGATCGACACATTAATAAGAGCAATAAGCTTTCAGGTTTAGGCCTCATCGGCCACGAAGCGACTGTGTTCGGGCCGGTTCCATTACCAACTCTAGTTGACGTTTTCTATATTAATATTGTTGCCGGCTCGCATACTGCTCCACAACACGGCCTATGAGAGACATAGACGTAAAGATGAATGGACACAGCAATGGTGTAGAAACGCCAGTAGCTCTGCCCTCGGCAAAGCCGTTCAGCATTGCAGACAACACCATCCTCCAGCCGCCACTAACACGCTTAGGCACTGGGCCACCACTCGTGCTTTTGGTGCCGCCGGGACTTGATCTGAAGAACAGCACGAAGACACTAGATCCACCTCCACTCCAGAAATGGGCTGAGGAAGGATATGCAGTGGCCCAGATCACGGTCTCTGAGGTGTCTGGCTTTCATCAACAACTGGAGGCAGCTTTGCAGGGATTGAAAGAATTAAGGGAATGTGAGAAGATCAATGGCGTCGGCCTGATAGGTGAGCATTGGAACAGACCGCACAATAACCGCAGACTGATTGTGTCTAGCGATCAACATATCGATTCTGCCCGAAATCTCATCAGTCATCGACTCGCACGCCGCCATGTCAGCAATCATCACACATGGCATGTCCGCGGTAGACACGAAGAAGCCTCAGCTCCGCCACATCCCAAGCGGTGCGCCTGCTGCCACTCCAGCGAAGGACGTCGCACCCAGCAAGACATTCTTCTACGCCAACACTGAGCCCTTCTTCACCATCCCTGCTCACAAGGACTTCCAAAGCGCACCGGCCGCAGTGTCGCACACGAGAAGTCTGAGCTTCTTGAGACCGCTTGTCGGTGGACCCTACTTCGACCTCGAGGCCATCTGGGAGGAGCACACGCGCTTCGAATTTGGTGAGCGTGCCGTGGAGAAGACTATGGGCACCATGGTTCAGGAGCCTTATGTCAATCACATTCCCACGATGACCGGTGGTGTTGGCCGCGAGAGGCTGACAAACTTTTATCGGTATCATTTCATCTTCAATAATCCGGACGACACTGCTCTTGAGCTTGTGAGCAGGACTGTGGGGATTGACCGTGTGATTGATGAGTTCAACTTCACCTTTACACACGACAGAATCATCGACTGGTTGTAAGTCGGACAGCAAGCGGTGCACGTATGAAGCCTGCATTGACGACATGATAGATTACCAGGCGTACCGCCTACCGGCAAGCGCTGTGAGATCCCTTTTTCCAGTGTCGTCAACATCCGAGGCGATCGCTTGTATCACGAGCACATCGCTTGGGATCAGGCTACGGCTTTGCGGCAATTGGGCCTGCTGCCGGAGTATCTGCCTTTTCCGTATCAAGTGGACGGTAAAGACCCGGCTCCTGGCAAGCGCTTCGAATACAGATTACCTGCGGCTGGTGTCGAGACTGCCAAGAAGCTTGCTGACGAAAGTTCTGTTGAGTCAAATCAGATGTTTGATTTCGCCATCAGGGAAGTGGCCAGTAGATCCTAAAGTCTGCGTGTTGAATGGCAAATGGTCATGACTGTACTATATTTTCATCAAGCTATGATAGCTGAGTCTCTCTGCTCGTTCACACATGCGGCAATATCAGAACGGTAAAGGCTACCAAGGAGCTCCAACCGTGCTAAAGTATTAATGCCACCTTTTTATCTCGACTTTAAAACGCTCCACACTACTACTTTTACATAGTTATCTTTATAACTAAGGCTGTAATTAGTATTGTGACTTGCTTTCTATTAAGATGCTAGCTACTACAATTAACTAGACTTAGTAGCGCTAATATATTATAGATTATATTACTATAGGCAATAAAATACCTAATATCCTTACTACTATTAAATAAGATAAACAGGTTAATATTTCTTCTATTACATCTAAAAGGCGTCTAGAGGCCTAGAATATCTAATTTTATAATAAGAAAATAAAGCTAAATATAGTAGTAGACAACCTAATTATATATATCTTTTATATATAGTAATTAACTAACTAAGAGATACTAGAACTACTTAAAGATAATAGATATACTATAAGCTAAAGAATACTATAGAGGCGCTACCTTATATATTATAAACTATACTACCTAGAGTTAAAGGCTAGCTCTAACTAGATAGAGATAAGAGTAGCTTAGCCTAAGAAGGCTTAGGACTAATTACTCTATAGCCTATAGCTATATATAGAAATATAGAATAGACTTTTTTAAACTATATTTAACTTATATTAGTAATTAACTAATTAGAATTAACTGCTATTAAACTCTTACTATTTATTAGAACTACTTAGCACTTCTTTCTCTTTAAGAACTTATCTAAAGAAGCTTACTAACGCTTATCTATTTAGATTACTTTATACTTTAGTATATATAATCTACTAGTTAATTATTAATACTTTAAATACTCTTAAGTATATGTTCTATATTAAGGAACGCTTTAGGAACTCTAGTTCTAAGCAAAGCTAGAGAATTAACATAAGTAAGAACTATAGAAGAAGACTCTATAATAAAGGTTACTAAACTAGACTTCTATTATAGAAATTAAGTTAAGCATAAGAACTAGCTTAACTAAATATAGTTATACTTCTTATTTAATAATATTATATAGAATAAAACCTTGTTTACTACTATCTATATATATAGTAACGCTTAGAAATAGATTAAACTCTATCTTTCTAAGTACTATAGAGATAGTACTAATAATAAAGAACTTTTTAGAAACTTTAACGCTTTAAGATAGAGATCTAGAAAATCTATAGGATCTATAATAATAAGGAAGTTTTAACTAGAGTTATTTAGTATTTAACCTAGAAGTTATTAGCATCTAATTATGCTACTAAGTTTAAATAATATGCCTAAGTTATAGAATAGAATAATAACGCGTTAATAATTATATTCTAATATAGCTTAAAGGATAATATTAGAGATAAACTTATATATAATAGAGTATTAATAACTAACTAGCAGATTATATATACCTTAGTATAAGTAACCTAAATAGATAAGCGTTAGTAGCTTCTTTAGATAAGTATATAAGAAGAAAGAAGTACTAAGTAGTTCTAATAAATAATAAGAGTTTAATAAGAGTTATATTATAAACTAAGCGCCTATAGCGCTAGATAGCTCTACTAGGCGTCTTATTTATTATATAAACATGTAGGTAGTATATTAGTTATATGTTAACAACTAACTAGTAGAGTAATACGTACTAAACACCTTAATACATATGTAGTTAACTCTAAGAGGTTAGCGTAGATAGTATTCTTTAGATAAGTATGCAAAGAAGTAGAAGTACTAATTAGTTCTAATAAATAACAAGAGTTTAATAACAGTTAATTCTAATTAGTTAATTGCTAATATAAGTTGAATATAGTCTAAACAAGTTTATTCTGCGTTCCTATATATAACTCTAAGCTGCATAGTAATTAGTCTAATTAGTATGCTTAGTAATTAGTTTACTTAGTACTAATTAGCAATTAGTATATAGAGTAATTAGTCTTAATACATAACTCTTATTAGGTCTCTACTAGGGTTTCCTTCTTAGTATGTCTAATTATAGTGTTAGAGTCTTAATTTATAATACTATCCCTCTTCTAGCTTAGTTTATCCTAAACTATATTATATAGCTAACGTCCCTTCCTCTTTAGTCTTACTAAATATAGCTTACTATGCTCTAGGAGATTAGCACTCTTTGTTATTACTAACTTACTAACTACCTAGATGCCTTTAGTTCCTTAACTATGCGTCCTTATTTAACCTATACTAAATATAACTAGCTATATTAGGTGTATATCTATTCTAGGAAATATAACAAATATATGCGTTATAGTTAGCGCTATAACCTTTAGGTATTAAAATCCAAATTTAACTACCTTCTTAAGAAGAAGAAGCAGTTATAAGAGAAGATTACTAATACTATAAAAGAGTAAGAGGCTATAGATAAGGCGCTTAAGAAAGCTCTTACTACCTATTAGGTAGCCTATACTTAGGAGAAGCAGTTATATTAGTAAATAGACCTTCTAGACTATTACGCTAATAATACTATTATAGTAGAGGTCTATAGTATTAAGAAGTTAGAGGTAGAAGAGAACGCTAAGACGTTTATATTATCTACCTAGGCTAATAGCCTCTTCTTTCTTTCTAAGATATAGGGTGCTTTTAATAATATTCTTTCTAAGTTCTAGGAGATTTCTAACTACTCTACTAGTAGCGTAGATATTAGGAACTTCTTAGGTTCTGCTTAGGAAGTATATATTTATAAGTTTTTCTTCTTTATTATAGTAAGGAAATAAAACATGCAAGTTATAATGCATTTCTTATTTCTTAGCTATGCTTTTGTTTTTTCTAATATTGTCTAGGCCTAGGTTTAATTCTTTTCTTAGAATTCCTAGATTCTTTCCTAGTAGTTAGTTATATAACTTTTTAGTTCCTAGGTATTTTCTAAATCTAGATATCCTTTCTATTTAACTAGGTACTAATTATTTTTGTATCCTAGGACCTTTTTAACTTTATATTTAGTTTCTTCTTAAGACTTATAATAAAATGTCTCCTATAAGAGTATATTAAGGTCTGCTAGTTCTAGAAGTAATATATAGAATATAGAGTGTATTTTTGCATCTAGTAGAAGTGCTAGCCTATAGTTTATAGGTCCTTA
>ML995972.1:0-23174 GCA_010093825.1 Teratosphaeria nubilosa
CTAACCCTAACCCTAACCCTAACCCTAACCCTAACCCTAACCCTAACCCTAACCCTAACCCTAACCCTAACCCTAACCCTAACCCTAACCCTTGCTAGTTACCAAGCTGGCGCCTCGCCATGGTCGGGACCCTGAGAGCTGAAACGGTGGATTGGCGCTGCCTCAGGCGATAGCAGCCTTACAAAAGCCCCCAAAACTTCTGAATCTTGCGGCAGAGGACTGTTGAACTGGTCAAGTCGGCCTCGCCCAAACTCATCGCAGTCCGAGAAGCTGCATTTCTGGTTGATGGCTGTTATCCGATTCCCTGTGGATCAAGTTGGCCGTCCGTGTCGATCACTAGGAGCCGTATACTGATAATGGTTGATTGGCCTCAGAGCAAGAACTTTGAGGAGGCGATTTGAGAAGTGATGTCTGATGAGAGTACAGTGGTTGATTTGGCAAGACACGGGCCGAGAGCGTGCCGATCTCAGGATCGCCTTGCTCGCGTCCTAGGAGGTAGAGGTGGACCACAGGACGTACGTCGCAATCAAGTCGAAGCGCCTCACCAGACATTATTCTTAGCCATTTCTCTTCGCACGCTCTCCTGATCATCCGCGACGCGAAGCATTCGTCATCACGACTCCCGCTGCTCGTGCAAACACATTAGGCAACGATCGGACGACGGGGTCAGCCCTTGCAAGGAGAACGGAAGTAGCAGCAGCGGGAGGTGATCAGTGATCACGATGGCAGCAGCTCCGCCGGCTATGGGCATGCACAACTTGACCACGCTGATCAAGAGGTAATTATTATTCAATTCTTCATCAATCCATTCATCATGAGCGCGACGACGACCATCTCGCGCCATGGACCGGTGCAGCTCAAGGCGGGAGACATGCTCACCGTCCTCCTCCGCAGGTTGGAAGCAGCAACATCCCGACTCGAGGACGTCGCCGACTCCGCAGAAGGCCGCAGTCAGGCCACGCCTCTGGCGCGACAGACACCCAATGGCGCCGCATCAGCAGCACCTTTCTTGGCACCACCCCCACCACCCCCCGCCGAGCTCCCTCCCTCCGTCAAGGACTTTGACGCCCTCATCGACAACGAGTTGGCCGAATACGTCCAGCTCAGCAAGAGCATAGACCCCGTCGTGGCCGAGCAGGCCGCCGTCACCGCATCTCTTTACCGCGACCAGAGACGGTACATCCTGACTTCAACCTGGGCCAAAGTGCCCGACCTCAACAGCCCCTCGATGCAGCAGGCACTGCTCGGCGATGTGCAAAAGTCATCCACCGACGCATCAGCTTTCCGAGAGAAGAACCCGAGACACAATCTGGGCGAGCAGTTGGCCATGGTAGGCGAGGGCGCTAGTGTGTGGCAGTGGCTTCTAATACCAAAGGTCATCCCGATGGGCAAGCCGGGAGACTATGTTGGCGAGATACTGGGGAGTGCACAGTTTTGGGGCAACAAGATCTTGACCAAGAACAAGAATGGTGGTGATGAGGCTCAGGTCAAGCATGTGCAGGCGTACTACGCCCTCCTCAAAGCTCTGCAGGCCTACATACGGAATCACTTCTTGGGCGGCATTACTTGGAACAACGACGGCATCGATGCGGTGCAAGCATACAAGGAAGCATCTGCTAGCTCTGCACCCACTACCAATGGCGCACCATCAGCAGGCGGACCGCCGCCGCCGCCGCCGCCGCCTCTTCCAACTTTCGACAATGCAGGTGGTCCGCCACCACCTCCTCCTGGCCCAGCACCCGCAAACAAAGCCTCGGCAGGTGATATGGGCGCTGTATTCGAGCAACTGAACCGCGGCGAAGCCGTCACTTCGGGCCTAAAGAAAGTCGACAAAAGTCAGATGACACACAAGAACCCCTCCCTCCGCGCCTCCTCGACCGTAGGCGAAGTATCCAGGTCTAAAAGCCCCGGTCCTGGCCCTACGAAGCCCAAGCCACCTTCCATGCGACAAAACAGCACCACCTCGTCTCCCAAAAGACTAGAAGGGAAGAAAGAACTCGACGGCAACAAATGGCTTATCGAAAACTGGGACTCGCCCTCCATGCCGATCGAGCTCGAAGTATCCCTGACCCAGTCTCTTCTCATCTCGCGCTGCAAAAATACCACCATTATCCTCAAAGGCAAAGCGAACGCAGTCTCCATTGACAACTCACCGCGCCTCCAAATCCTGGTCGGCACGCTGGTCTCCTCGGTCGACGTCATCAAGAGCCCGAACTTTGCTGTACAGGTGACGGGCTCCCTGCCAACAATCATGCTGGACCAGGTGGACGGAGCGAGTGTGTATTTGGGCAAGGAGTCTTTGGCAACAGAGGTCTTCACAAGCAAGTGTACTTCGATCAATATTGTGCTCCCGCCGGAGACAGAGGAGGATGATTCTCGAGAATGTCCTCTGCCAGAGCAGATCAGAACGTATATCAAGGACGGGAGATTGATCAGCGAGATTGTGGAGCATGCTGGGTAGGTTGTCGCGATGACAGCTCTCCCGAGGTGTGATAATGTGTAGGATAATGAGTTCCGGTCTGGAAGTGAGCTGTATTTCGTACTGCATGGGCGCCGGGTTGGAATTTTGTGAAAGCTACCTAGGATAGGGTAGACAGCTGCGTCCAAAGAAGAGACACGAAAAGGGTTGTTGTGCAGTCGTCACCATGCCATCTGACGCCATCAAGCACCTCGCCAATCATCTCCTCGTCACTCGTCAAAAACGCCTCGCTATGCACAATTTCAGGCTTCGGATAAAAGTTCAATGCTGATCCTCAAATACTCGCGCGATGATATTCTCTCGGTTCTCTTCCACGCGTGCTGATCGTAGTTACTGGCATGCCCCTCGCATCACAGTAAATCACCGTTTGCGCTCTCGCCCGCTCTCTTCTTGCAGGAAGCTCTATAGCACCGCTTCGCGCCACATTAGTATTGGCCATGGCGTCTTCACCACCAGCAGTCAAATCGAGGGGATCGTGTAGGGTGAAAGTGCGCCAGCGCGATCGGAGGTGAGCGCGCAGAGATGTGAGGTGGTGTCTCGGGATCCCACGATGGCTGGTGGGAATGGTGGATGGATCGGGGTTGTGGGGTTGAGCATTTGGTGCGGCGGTGGGTGAATGGCTGGTATCGGCAGCAGCTAGGTCAAAGCCAGAACGCGGCTAGCGTTTGGATCGTCTGCTGATTGATGAGGATATGGATCGAGCCGATGAACGAGGTCGAAGGGTAGCTCGCCTGAGAAGAGCATAAAGTCTATCGCGGCGTCGATTCGATGCTGCCGAGGACTCGGCGCCTTCTGCTTCTGACTCAGGGCCGATCACGCGGGCCAGCAGACGCCCCCGAGTACGCTGGACAATGCTTGTTGTAGACCTGCCATCATCCTGCAGCCGGGAATCATGATCTAGTGGTACACATCATCGTGTAAGCATATTGGTACGAAGGCTTGAGAAAGGATTTCACCGCTTCGTGCCTGCATCGTCGCCCCTCGTCCCGGCATCGCCGCTGCCGCTCGGGCTGAACGCCTCTCGCATGCGCCCAAGCAATCCCCCAGCACTACTTCCACTGGCTCCAGCATGCCTGCTCGATCTCCGCTCTGTTGGACGAGAGCTGCTCGCTCTCCTCTCCATCTCAGGACTATCCGGGACGGTGTACGGATGCTGACGACTACCACTCTCCTGCCGATTCAGCCCCGGGAACCCACCAGGCATCGACCTTGGCGCCTGCTGCTCGGGACTGTGCATGTTGTTCAATGGAGCCTGACTCGGCTCTCGCGGCCTCTGCGCATTCGATCCATCGCCTTCTCTAGGCATAATGCCTTGTCTACAGTGCGGACAGGTATCATGCTCACCAAGCCAGGCTTTGATACAGTCACCGTGGAACCAGTGATGGCAAGGAAGTTCGGTGATGGTGGTACCGACCTGGACCTCGTCCATGCATATACTACACTCGGCTTTGCCGGTCTTCTCGTCAAGGTCATCCTGGCTCACTGAACGAGTCGGGAGAGCCTGAATGGCCGCTTCTGATGCTGGGCCTGGCGCATTGCCGGCTTGATGTTGTTCCATAAGCTGGGTGATGACTCGATCGAGATCCTCTTGAGAAAAGACAGCATCGCCCAGAGGACCTCCCAATGGAACACCACCCAGCATGTCAAAGAGATTGAAGGGCATGCCACCCTGACCACGTGCGCCTGCCATGAACGGCCCAGCTGGACCATCAAACATAAAGCCACCGTGCCCTCCCGCAGCTCCACCCGGCAAGATATTGGCAAATATCTGGGCCATCATCTGGTCGATCACCTGCGGTTGCGGGTTGAAAGGCTGCGGCCCGGTGGCGTCTCGCGGACCTGGCATACCGCTGGGCTGGCCCATGTGCATCGTCGTCGCCGCGAACGTGAAGTGCCCACGTCCTCCTGGCAAATTGAATGTCCTCACGCGGGTGCTACTCCCTCGTGGGGAGCCTGGAGCTGACCGGGCACGCTCGCCTTGGTCAGTCTCGGGTGATTGTGGTCTCTGATCTTGCTGCGGCTGTTGACCGCCCCCCAGCGCCCCGCTCAACATTGATCCGATTGCGCCAAACAGCCCGCCTCCACCCACGCCTCCGCCCTGCTGACCGGTTGGTTGTAAGCCGTCCGGCCCGTACGTGAAGGTGCTGTTGAATCTCCGATGTTGCGTGCCCGTCATCTCGCCGGGGCCCGTCTGGCGCCACTGTATGCCGCCGATGTCATGCTCGTCTGGGTCTGGTGCGCCGTAGAATCCCGCGTGGCCGTGCTCGTCCTCCAGCGGTGGTGGCTCGTCTCGGGGATCGTGATTCGGCTCGATGATCTCGGTAAAGTCGCTGTGGCATTCGGGACACTCGAGGCCGTGCTCGTCGCGATACCATTCGTTCTCGCATGAGTGGCAGTAGACCATGTCGCGGTGGCGCGGCGGCTGAGCGGTGCGGTCCGCCATGATGATGGATGATGACTGTGGTGGCGCAGGCAGGAGGAGATGTTCTCAGAGCGATGGTAGTGATGGCCGCGAGTAGGAGGGAGGTGGAGTCGGATGCGTTCTGACGTGGTGGTGGTGGTGGTGTAGGTGGACGGCTGTGTTTGCTTGGCCGCCGTGCTCTTTGTTACTCGCTGATGCCGCTTGCTGCTCGGCAGGAACTTGAGAGATGCTGCTTCTAATTCCAGTCGTTCACGGCCGACCAACACTCAGTCGCTCTTGCCGTGATCAGAGTTATTGCTGTCGGTCGAGCCTGCCGTAAGTGTCTGCTGGCCGTACTGCAACTTCGCGTGGCCCTTCAGTCAAGACGGGATTTAAGGAAACAACCGGTGACGTAGGCACGGCCGTCGCGCTCGCGCTTCGCGTCCAGCGCCACCTGCAGGATACTAAAACTAGAGTGGCGGTGCAAATGGTGGCGTTTACCAGGAAACGAGTGCAAGTGGATTCTTTCATCAATGAAATGCACATTACACGTCGAGGCGGCTAGATGGCTCATCCAGATCACAGCGGCGATGACACTCATGCTGAACGGAGTCCCTACATGTAGTCCTACTTGACATCGCGTTTGCAGCCACTCAGTCATCGGCTGATTTAGTGCGACCAAGATCGCAACAGAACCTGATCGAAGCACAACGAAACGTGCGTCCTCTTGAATTATCATTGAAGCCATAAGGTACCGTAATAAGACACTCATTCGGCCGAACACCCCAGACCCGTCCATCTCGTACACGGATGGTAAGGTCGACACCCACGCCTCCTCAATCGAGGCAGAAACCAAACTGGGAAGCACCATGGCAGCAAGCCTGAGTCTCGACGACTGGACTCTGTCTTGACACACAGCCGCCCACTTCAAGTCAGTGCTCAAGCACACCTGCATCAGGCTCACGGTTCCCTAGATATCGAGCAATCTCATCATGAGCCTATTCGCCATAGTAAGACTTGACACATTCTGTAGCAAGACGCCCTTATCTTCCTTATGATTGCACACTGCTGTCCGCTGACAACGTCAAGACACAAGGCTTCTAGGACTGTCTTGTTAATGACAGCACAAACATGATTCAGCTTCTCGAACCGTCTTGGTCCTGCTGTATAACAATGAGCGTCTACAACATGACTTTCGCAGCAACACGCAAGGATACAAATATGGATCTCTTCGCACTTCCCAGACTTCGCCGCCCAGTAATACAGCCATGGTACAGCAAATCCAGCGAACCTTATCGACGACACCCAAGAACCGACCTCCAGATAGCAGCATGGCATTGTTCCGTTGTCAAGCAGTAAAATGTGGCCCAATATCAGGCGTTCCTCTCTCAAGGAAGAATCTCCTCACCTTCACCTGGCCGGTCCAAGATTTGCGTGCGATGGGAAAGCGAGTGGTCAAAATCCTTGGGATGCAATGGCAAACCCAACAATGCGAGCTCTGGTGGCATCTGCCTGGCGCCGACTGCCAGCGCGACGCACGACCGTTCTCTGACCTATATGAGCAGACATTGCGGTGGCAACATCATCCCGGCAAGTCTGTGCACTTTCACGTGCGTCGCGGACGGCAGCCTGGCACGGAGATTGCTTTTCGCGTCTACGGGAAGATCTGCTCGACAGCTGATAATCTTGAGCAACTGATGACATTCCATCGGCCGATCGCTTCCCCTTCGGAAGTCGATCATTCATATGTTGGCCACTTCTACCAATTTCAAGACGCGGATATGCTATGATGGCACTCCGAGTTCGAGACTTGCGAAGAAATGAAGCCGCTCAGTGCGCTCTACAGCGTTCTCCTGCCGGATTTCCAGCGACCGAACGGGCAGATTCTTTGCGTGCACGGTCTCAAAGATGCGGATCTCGATCTCTGCCGTAAGGGAGAGGTGGGCGAGTTTCGAAGCAGGGCCTGGGATCAGGCCGGTCTATCTGCAGCTGCGTATCAGACGGATGAAGCGGATACAACAGCAGTATCGCATGCATTTCTCGACGCAAGGCTGAGGACGCACCTGGCTAAATAAGATGTAAACAGGAGGAGGGTGGAGCGCCTGGGCTTGTCACACGCTGTGAAGTATGACGGGCAAGAAGAGGCGCAAGGAATTGTCAACGACCAGGAAAGGGGAAAGAGAGACCAGAAAGAGGACAGACATGAAATTGATCATATGAATATCGAAGAGCAGAACGCCATGTCAGAGAGCTTGGACGAGGAATGAAGCAGTATATAATCGTCGTAAATCTACTTGATGACTCCAGAATTCCGTGTCATAGCCTAGCAGATTGCCCACGAGCAGTATCAAACGTGAACAGATTCCTCCCATCCTCACCTACACATACCCGCCCACGCCTCCCAATAGGCTCAACTTCCCAATTGCTCAACTCCCGCAGCGTCTTCTCATCCCCATGATTCGCCAGAAACCTCTTCCCGTCGCCATTCAGTCTCCCAACCACATGTCCCATCTTCGGCTTCCCATCCTTGCCAAACTCAACCGTGTACGTCTCAATCGTCGCTTCGCCCTCTGCCTTGTCGGCGATCTGAGGCACCTGCACGTCGCTAACATACTGCGGCAAGGGATTGCGGTCCGGGTAAGGCAAGCCATCTCGCCTCGGACTGCTGGAAAGGCACACAACATGCTGATACGAAATCCACCCGCCATTAGCCAGCACGAGTCCCGTCACCCCGCCGTCTCCTCCTCTCAGACGTCGCACCGTCGCGGTGATGGCATGCATACTGTAATTGTTTCCTGCGCCGCCAAAGGACGTCAGGCCGCCGAGCAGAGTGATAGGTTTTGCTGGATTGGCTATGGAGATGCCGAGATGTGCGCAGGCGAGTTTAGGGACAATCGGAAAGCAGGAGTAGAAGTCGTAGAAGCCGATGTCGTAATTGGTCAGACCAGAAGCGTGCAGACCGGCGTCCAGTGAACGGGATATGCAGGGTGACCACCAGAAGGTTGGGCGTTGCCAGACTGTGGGTGTTGGTTAGCTTGGTGTGAGGGATGGAAGCCGGGATCTTCCTACTTACAGTCATTGCTGTCGCTTGTGCCTGCTCCGCCCAGAGCATAGATCCACTTGCTTTCCGGTATGCCGAGCTCTCGTGCGTGCTCAGTCGATGTCAAGATCGTCGCAGCCGCGAGGTTGACCGTATTGAATGCATTCATCATGAGCGGATCTAATATTGGAATCAGCAAAGTCTCGCCGTCGAGCACCACATTCACGACTTACAAGGAAAGCAGATCATCCTGTTCCTCTTCTCTACGGCCCCTATGCTCTGCTCGGTCTCGGCTCTCTTGCCATGACCCCAAGCGTACTCATTCTTCTCGGCAATCTTCGCAAACTCCCCATACAGTTTCGCCGATTCGACATGATTTTCACGAATACTCTGATTCCGATGCGCTCGGAAGCCATTTTCATACAGCGGGTAAATATGAATCGGATTGCCAATCCCGTGCCTGCTCCCCAAACTCGGCTGCAGTTCTCTCGTGGTGGGTGAGAATACCGACTGGATATCCTGGTCCACCCTGGTCCATCCTGGCGGTGGTAGCTTGCCGGCGGCAGCACATGCGGTCAGCGAGGCAAGAGCTTCGGCACCGGTCACGACTGCGACTTTGCTCTCGCCTTTCGAGATTCTGCGGGCGGCTTCGTCGAGGAGATGGGCAGGTTGATTGCCTCCGTGTTCGCTGTTGAAGGTCCTGGCGGGTTTGACGTGGAGGTTTCGACTTACGAGGCCGGCAAGGTCTGGATATGGCCATGTCCAGGTTTTGACCACGTCTATGCTGTCAATCTCGGTGGTGAGCCTTGTCTTGACCGTATCAGGTAGGCCTGTGTCATGAAGACACTGCTCTATGGCTTGTAGTATCAAATGCAGCGGCTCGACCGCATGTTCGACCTTCTTCGATTGATTGACAACGTCACCGACACCGATTATTATTGGTGTGTTGCGTTCCATAATGCGTGATGAAGGGTCAGAATCACCTTGCACACCGCTTTCGTGGTACCGTATGCAGCTCTACAAACAATACATGCTTGGTCAAGATATATGTGTTCGGTGGTCATATTGATTTCGATGGGAGTGTTCACCTAGGTTATGGGCGAGCTCAACCTCGGTACGACGATACGAGGGCTTTGCCAATTGTAAGTACAAATTCTACTGTCATTGAGTCTCCCACCTTTTCGCATATCGCCAGTGCCTTGAGGACATCTTGCACGGTGGGGTAGAGTCTTCGTTGTGTACTGCCGTCACGACGTGATGAGTCCACTTTCTTCACCGTCTCACAAGCCTCGGGATGCTGGAGCCCAAACGCCGTCAGTTGCCGTGATACGCCGGCTCACTACCCCAAACTCCTCCACTTGCCGAAGGGTGACAGTACACCTGCCTCATACCTCATCATACTGCTGTACATCCGAAGACGTCTGGCAGTCACGGTGTACGTATGTAGTTGGTGCCGCCAGACAGCTATAAGGGCTGTTAAGCGAGTAGAAACAACCTGGAAGGTAAGCTGTCGACTTCGACATCACAAATCTCGGTGTTTCCCCTCTCAAGCACACTGCACAACCAACCCAACCCAAGAAAAACAAACCTCTATCCCATCAGCAGCGATGGCATCATCAACGGCGGCGACGCCGCTCACCGAGCTCAAGGCTCCCGCTCTCTTCTCGCTCAAGGACTGGGTGACCGTCGTGACAGGTGGCGGCACAGGTCTTGGCCTCATCACTGCTACTGCCCTTGCAGCCAACGGAGCAAAGGTCTACATCACAGGCCGTCGGATCGAAAAGCTCAAGGATGCGGAACAAGCAGCAGATCCCTCCGCGGGCACAGGCGCAATCATCGGAATCCAAATGGACGTCACAGACAAGGCCAGTATTGCGGAGGGCGTCAAGCAGATAACCGAGGAGGAGAAATATATCAATCTGCTTGTCAACAATGCTGGAGTCACATCTGTAAACTATGGATCCAGCGGTTTCCCACAAGGCTCGATATCAGACATCTCCAAAACGCTGTTCGAAAGTCAAGGCTTCGACGACTGGACTTGGATCTACAAAGTGAATGTCGCCTCCTACTTCTTCACCTCGGTAGCCTTTCTCCCACTTCTCACTGCGGCAAGGGATGCAGCAGGATTCGATCAGGCAGGCTCCATCCTCAACATTTCGTCCATCTCCGGCATCACCAAGGAGTCACAGAATGGGCAGATGAGCTACAACGCTTCGAAGGCGGCAACAATTTCCCTGACCGAACAGCTGGCAGTGGACTTCAAGCGGCCGGATCTTGAGATTCGTGTCAATACTATCGCGCCTGGCTATTTTCCAAGCGAGATGACGCCGATTGATAAGGACGATGGACAGCAGAAGGAGCACTTCAGGACGAAATGGGGCATTCCCTTTGGGCGGGCTGGAACGCCCAAGGATTATGCGCAGGCTGTGCTAGGGTTGGCTTGCAATGGCTATGCGACTGGGTCTACGCTGGTCATTGATGGCGGGTGGTTGATTGCTCATGCTTAGACGGACCTGCAGTGTTTTGGGCAAAGACCGCCTATGTGATGTGCTGGTGTCGATTTGAGTATTAAGCAGCGGCCTGGATGCCGTCTCATATTGGAACGGATTTTGTCTTCGCCTGCAGCGTTTGATCTGCAAGACAACAACCGCTAAGCCGCGGTCCAGGGTGGCTCACGTACATCACAAGTAAAATAATGGCACTTTGCGCGCCACGGCTGGCCGCGGACGTAGCAGCCAGCGCAGAACTTGCCTTGTAGCATCTATAATTCTAATTTGTGGCCCGAATCGTCCTTTCCTGTCTATTCCTCACACAATATCTCTCCACTCACCTCTCCTTACCCTATCACACATCTCGTTCAGCACCCTGGCCCCGTACTCATAGTCTCCTAACGTCAAGTAAACTTGCGAGCTCACGCGTACCCACCACTTCTCGCCATGAATGTAGAATGCAAGAAACGTATTGTGAAGATGCATAATCTCGTCGCTCATCCATTTCGCCACTTTTACCGCGGTAGCGAACTCAAACTCCTCCTTACCAGTGACTGTGGCGTAGTCGAGCGGAACGAGAACATTAGAGAAGTTCGTTCCACTTTCGGCTGAGATCATGGTGGAGGTTCCAAGTAAGGAGGCCATGAGGGCTCCGCCGCGGGCTGCCACGTCGTGGGAGTACGACATGACGGCTTCCTCGCCACTCTTGCCCTGCCAAGTGAGTCGTTTCCGCCACTCGATGGCAGCGGGAATGCATAGGTAAGGGGAGTTATCTATGGTGCCCACGAATTCAAAATTGGCCACGAAGGCGCTCTTCCCAGCCACAGCCATGACATTGTGAATATCCGCCTTGCCAGGTTGGGGCAAAGGGGTAAAGCCATGGGATGTAGGAAGGGTGCTGCGGACCAGGTGCTGGTTTCTGACCGGTATGTAGAGTACTGCGCAGCCTCGTGGGACATGCAACCATTTGTGGCAGTTACTGAAGAAGAAATCTGGGTCCAGCTTGATCATGTCTAAGGGAATGTGACCGACACCATGCGCTCCGTCGATGCAGCTTAGAACTCCATTTTCCCGGCAGATCTCTGTGAGACGTTCGAATGGCACTCGCACTCCGGGCAATGAGCTGATGGTATCGAAGATTGCCAGCTTGGGCTTCTTGCCCTCGGCTTTGATGGATGAGATAGCATTTCCAAACAGCTTCGAGAGGTTTTCGTCGCTCGAAGAAGGATCTGGGTAAGTGAAGTTCGTGATTTTCAAGCTGGTGACCGGCGTCGTTTCAGTAAGATACTCGACCGTCTTCTCGCAGGCTCCATAAATCGTGCTGAAGTAGACGATGACATCGCCTGGCTCGTAGACAAGTGCTCGCAGGACAGTGTTCAAGCCGGTGGTGGCGTTCGAGATGAAGACGCAGGCCTCAGTCGGAGCATTGAGATAATTTGCGATGGCTTCGCGGGATCGGTCGAGGAGTCTGGGATAGTCGTGCCGAATGAATTTGTCGGTTTGGACCTCTGAGGCGTCTTGATAGTGGCGGAGGATTGGTTTGAGGCAAGTTGGGTAGGTGCCGAAGGAACCTTGTAATCTGTCAGCAGGTCACCGAAGCTGTTGGGTTGCGAACTCTTCACCATGGTTCAAGTTCACGTATCCATCAGCAAACCTGAACTCTTTCGCTGCGTCCTTGCCACACTCGATTGGTAAAGGTCGAGTCTTGTCCATTATATCAGATCCCTCATCTGCAGTGGTGTGCTTTATCACCATCTTGATAATGATAGGCCACTGTGTGATGTATACATGAGAAGCCCATGGAAGATGAGTCCTGTGAAATGATGAAATAATGAGTCAACTTATGTCCGCCTGCGCCCTATCTGAAAGCTTGATATGGGTCAAGCTCGTGCCGCGCTACTACGCCCTACGACATGCACAATACATGTCTCCCTCACCGGTTGAGAGGCAGGCTAGACTGGCCGTTGCTAAAAAAAAATTGCTGGGTATACTCCGTGATCTGTACAGTTGCGTTGAGAAAAGTGCCCTGAGGTAGGAGATGGTCCCCGCGCCGAGCTGCGCAATTGCCTTACATGTATTGATCAGATGAAAAACGAGATACATGTTTGCGCAAGAGATCATTATGACACAGGATATTTGTACAGGTGCTTAGGTAGTTTCTCGAGCAGACTCCATTTCCGCCTCGGATTCTGCAGACATCTCAGGCAAAGTAGCGATCTCCTCCTTCCGAACGCCAGGCGGCTTCCATGGCTTGCCCATCCATGTCAGTACAATTCTCTGTCCAACAACAGCAGCTCCACTGTTCCTATTCAGCGCTCCACCAGTGTCGTACCTCACCGCCACACCTAGGCCTTCCAGCCCAGCATCTGCGGCTACTGCATTCCATACAAATTGCTTCACCTCGCCTTCTCTCGTAATCTGCATAACGCCCAACGGCCAGCGACTCCTCTGGCAAGCTGCTCTCACGCCCTCGGTAGACGCATGTGTGGATGCGAGGATTGCAAGGACGCCGCTGCCTTGCCAACCTGCGGGTGCACCGGTATAAGCACCCTCCAGCTCGCGCACCATTGCAGGTGTCGGTTTGGCGAATTTGCACTGCAGAAGAACCGGCATGCCGTCTGCGCCCGCTGTATGCGTAGGTAGCTCCCACCGTCCTACCAAATCAATGCCTAGATCGTTGCTTCTACCCGTGCGATGCAAGCCGAAATTGTAGGATTTCAATGCCTCGGCAACAGTATACTCGAAATGGGTTCCCTTGTATACGGCACTCGTTGTGCTACCATTTGTCATTTTGGTGTGGTTGAGGAAGGATGCAAGGTCGTGATGTTTTTGGTTGACAGGCGGAAGGAGGCGTGCTGGTATGGAGGCAGCCCGTTCAGACTTACGTCGGCGCCTCGATCTCTTCGTCGGAGGTGCGTGATCCTTGGAATACTGTTTTGTGTCTTTGGCTGCCTTCTTGGTGCTCAGTTTCTTCGACCTCGATGCTTCCGCGCCGTCCTCGTCCTCAGTCTTCCCGACAGACCTCTTGCGGGTCGTCAAAATTTTCTGATTGACGCGGTCAGGTGTCGGACTGCGAGGCTTCCTCTTGCCTCTGTACTTTGACTCCTCCAGCTCCGCCTGGATCTCCACAAGGCCAGTTGCCTGTATCATGCCAAGAGACCTCATCATCCTCTTCTTCCTGGCAGGATTTGAAGCCGTGGCGGTGGAATCATCTCCACTGTTTCCATCTGCCGCGCTATATGCTCTGATTGCATTTGTTACCGTGGTTGAGCATGGTTGAAAGGACAAGCTGCGCGGGAGCCTGCCACATCTGCGTAGCATGGGCTGGGCTGCTTCGAGTATGTCGGTCGATGTATGATCGCTATGGAACGTCCGTAGTGTCTGCAACGAGCGACAGCGCTAGAAGAGACCAGCTCTCTGCTATATGGATGATGGGTAAGGCATGGTCGCGTGAGATGCTGATAATTACCGAGATTGACTTTGCTGCCACGGCCCGTCTTTCCGCGCTCCACTCTTTCACATGCCGACTCGAGTTTCAGATACTGTCGAGACTGCAGGTGTGTCTTTCATGGGCCGACAGAATATGTAGGATGCGTCCTCGCGATCTTTACTTTCCCTTTGCGACGCGCAGGAGATACTCGGCAACACTCGCCATGGCAGACCGCCTCACGCAGCTGCAAGATGCTGTGGACAATGTAGGTCCATTGCCGACGGCCCCTCAAACGGTCTTATGTGCTAACGACATTTCAGCTCCTCGATCTCATGATCGATTCGATCAACTACAACCAAGACAAGCATCCTCACGCTCCCATTACAGGACAACCTGTTCTCGAAGCTCCCGCGCCGCCGGGCGCAGCACCCAAGACCAACGGCGATGCCGACGCCAAGAAAGAAGCAGGAGATGCAGACGCGCCCAAGCCCGAGACGCCTGAGGCATTTGAAGCCATGCAGCGGGAGATGGCGAAGAAGATTGTGTTGCAGGAGCAGCAGGCGGAGATTATCACGAATAGTCTGCCGGGCCTGGGCAGTAGCGAAGCCAAGCAGATGAGGCGGCTTGCGGAACTCAAGATCGAGCTTGAAGATGTACAACGGGAAAGAGATGAGGCAGAGAAAGGGAGGGAATTCGTGTTGAGCATGTTGACTGAGGCCCTGGTGGGGATCAAGAGGGTGCCGTGAGCGGCGCGGGTGATAAGGGTAAGGGAAGTGAGACTAAACTTGAAGTGGGCATTGGTATTGCAGCGCCGATACTCTAATAGCGAGGATCTCACGGCAAAATCTGTGACCGAAGAGGGGCTTGCGCGGGTTGTTGTGCGTTCTGCATTCGTGCCGGCCCGGATGCTGGCTTTCACATGGCAAATACGATGATGGAGCTAGCACTGAGACACTGTTTGCGACATGCACTGCATAATCTGGCAGTAGTCACTATAATGGCAGCATAAGGGACTTCTAGTCATCAATCACGAGCCCACAAGCAAGATGGAAAGCGCGGCATCATCATCAGAAGGCTCGACGTATCAGCCACGTGCCGTTCGACGCGAAGACGCCATCAGCAACCTGAGCACATACGCGAAGCTCATGAGGCAACGCACGCTGTCGGACTCTTCCAGCAAGATGCTCACCAGTCTTGCCGCCTTATCCTCGCGCCAGGCTCAAACTGAAGAGGACTACTTCAACACGTCGACGTCCACTATCCCGACCTATGGCCCCACAGTCGAGCAGCTACGGCTCGGACTTGACCAGTACACATCATCATCGCCGACAGCAGCTGAACTCCGAGTGACGTTGCCGGAGCGATCTGGACGCCGTGCAGCAGACTATGCAAAACGACGTGCGGAGTACTCACGACAAATGGCGGAGAGTTGCATCACTCAGAATGGCCGGCGACTGAAGGGCCATCCTACTGTGCAATGGATAGGAAGACATTGTACCGTTCACAATACTGCACTGACACGTCCCGTCGCTGACAAGCTAGCGGAGGTTTTGAGTCAGCTCAAGTTCAGAACATGCTGGTTAGGATGGGTATGGTCGAATTTTGTGGACAATGAGGTGGTGTGTTGCGATCTGGAGCAGCAAAGGGAGGACAGGAAGGCCAGCTTGGAGGCCGCCGGGCTGCTGAACTGATGGGTCTCAGCTCGCGATGTGCAAATACTCACATGCGGGGTCCTAGATGCTGGTGCGAGTTTGGGACGAGCCACCAAGATACCAGCGCATGAAATACATTCGTACATCAATCGTTTCATGTCATGTATTGGTTCAGTAAGTCCCGAGCTGCGTCTCGTAACCTCGTAACTAATGGCACAGTCGCATGCATTAAAGATGACACCCTGCCTTCGTCTCTGGCAATGTACGCAACCAGCGCGAACAACACAGCCAAACCGGTGAGGGCAGCAGGTCTTCGATACTGTCTCACGAGCAGCTTAGCGGTCTGCCGTCTCTTCTGCCAAGCTTCCTTCCGCCGAATCTCTGTGTCGTGCATTTCGAACAAGCGCTCACCATCCTCAAGCGTCTGCTTCTGCAAAGTTTCGTCGTGATGTGTCGTCTTCAGCACGCTGTAGCTGGAGACTTGGCTCCAAGCTCTGCCCGGTAACTTCTCGGGTGGATACTTGTTGAAAGCTTCGGTCGTGCAATGTATCAGGTATTCGAGGTCAAGAGGCTTCGGTAGCTTTGAGAGAATGGCGTGCAGCATCTCTGGCTCGTCAGCTTCGATTTCCATGAGTTCCTTCTTCCTGGAGACCACGATCTACGACGCGTTAGCAAAGCCCATAGATATGTTGCGGTTCCGACACTGACCACGGCGAACAGGTACAGGGACACCGACGCCTCGCTAGCCAGCAGAAAGTCAAACAGCCTTGCAATATCCCCATATTCCTCAATATCATGTGCATACAGCGTCAGGGTAGCGGCTAGGGCAAAGAACGGTTGTGTATGCGACAGATGTTGATACACCTCGGGGTCCACGGCATACAGGATTGCAGGCAACAGACGAAGATAGGACTCTGTGCCGGTCATCGACGGCAACATGAAATCTCGTATCCGCAATAGCGACAGTCGCGCCACGGGCTCCACCGCCGCTTCGGCTCCCAGGACCAAGAGCAACACTTGAACAATGTCATGATATCCTTGGAAGTAGTGCAGCAATGGATGTCGTCGAAGCACCTCTGTAATGACATTCGAAAGCTCCACTTTGCGAGCGTCTTTGCGGCTCTCAGCCTCGTCTAGAAAAGCAATGAGCGTTGTTGCAGACCGGTCTATCTGCCGAAATGTTTATACCTTCTGGATAGTAGATGAAACTCCGATTTACGTCCAGCCCGACCTGATGCTCGTCATGATGCCGCGCAAGCTCCTTCCATGAGACTGTTTCAATGGTTCGTTGCCGCGGATGGCACCCAATAAGTATTGGCCCTGCTGAAGCATTAGTGTATGCGTAGGTATAATGAGCTTTGCTGCTTTGTTGGCGACAAGTTCTGGAGATCAGATATGTGCCCACGAATCACCAAGTCTCAATTGTCGGCACTTTCTATAAGACGAAATCGATGCACCTTTGCTCATTTACGTCGAGTTTGGTCTCTTGCTACGTGGTCGAATAGGAGGACATTGATTGTGATCCGAGATGTGCCGATCAAATGGCGCTACTCACATGCTGTGCGCCTAAGCTCGTCCTCAATGAGCCCACCTTCACTTGCTGCCAGCTGTCGAAGCCATGCGACGTCACCACCATGGCAGGCTTTCAGTATGTCGTGGACCTTTGCACGCTCGTCCCGAGTGAGAGGCTCGGGACGCCAACTAGCAGATAGTGGCGGGACCTGTATGCCATTGCCGCCAGTGAATGCCATGCCCTTGTCGCTCTCTGAAGACTTCTCGAGAGCAGATCCACTATGGTCGCTTTGCGCTGCCTCGGTAAGGTTATTGGCAGGCGACCTCGCGCTGGTATCCGCCATTCCTGTGGATCAAAGGTTTGCAGATGCGGCAGATGCGCATCGTTACCGTCTCAATAGCTAGCTGTCAGACTCGCATCATGCGTGTCTTCGCTCATCGTACAGTTGCCAGCCTGGGTGGCATATGTGGCAGGTGATAGTACAATCATCAAGAGTACCTCACCTCCTAGTGGACCTACTAAGGACCTCCAACCGTGCTAAAGTATTAATGCCACATTTTCATCTTGACTTTAAACGCTCTACACCTCTACTTTTACATAGTTATCTTTATAACTAAGGCTAAGATTAGTATTATAACTTACTTTTTATTAAGATGCTAGCTACTATAATTAACTAGACTTAGTAGCGCTAATATATTATAGATTATATTACTATAGGTAACAAAATACCTAATATTCTTACTACTATTAAATAAGACAAACAGATTACTATTTCTCTTATTATATTTAAAAGGCATCTAAAAGCCTAGAATTTCTAATATTATAATAAGAAAATAGAGCTAAGTATAGTAGTAGATAATCTAATTATATATGCCTTTTATATATAGTAATTAACTAACTAAGAGATACTAGAACTACTTAAAGATAATAGATATACTATAAGCTAAAGAATACTATAGAGGCGCTACCTTATACTAAGCCTAAAGAAGTAACTTAATATAGAAGAAGCTAAAGAAGAATATATGTAACTTCTATAGCTATAGGTATTTCTATATCTACTTTTATTATAACTATAGAGTAGTATATAAGTATATAGTTATATTATAGTTATAAAGATAGTTATAGGCTAAGTTATAATAGAGACTAACTATTAAAGGCTATATAGAAGATTAGTAATAAGTACTACTAATAAGAAAGCAAGGCGTTCTTTAAGCTTCTAGTTCTAATTAGGCTTAGTTAATTAATACTTACTATAAGATAGAGTTTATAGAAATAGGTATCTATACTACTATTAATATTTAGTCTTATAATATTATATAGATATATATTAGTATTACTATGTAGATAAAGATAAGTATTCTTATATAGTATATTAATACTATATAGATAAAAATAAGTGTTCTTATATAGTATATTAATACTATATAAGCTACTAGTATAATTATATAGCTACTCTAGAGTAATAGAAGTCTTAAGACTATAGATATAGTAAATACTTACTTTTAGTTATCTTTAGAGATTTAAGACTCTCTCTACTACTACTACTAGAGTAGCTAGCTCCTTAGTAACTAGCTTCTACTTCTTAGTAGCTATCTTCTTAAGTATAGTAAATACTAGACAGAAAGTATTACTAGTAGATAGTATAGCTAGTCTTTAGTCTATAACTACTACTTAGGCATAAGCTACTTTTTATAGATATCTACTAGTTGTTATAAACGCGACCTCTTAATCTTAGATAGTATAATTTATAATACTAGTATAGTATAAGTAAGTAGAATAACTAGATTAAGTACTAGTAGTTAGAGCTTAGTAAGACGTAGCTTAATCTATAGTAGAACTACTTTAAGATGCTTAAAAAGAACTAGTACTAGAGCTCTAGACTTCTATCTAATAAGATTACTCTTTTTACTATTTATATGCTAATGTTATAGATATTAGAAACCAAGTTTTACTAACTCTAGAAGATATACTATATTTAGAGCTAATATAATTAGCTATACTATATTACTAGCGTGCTTAAGAGGCTATATAGCTATCTATACTACTATTAGATAGCGCCTAGATAATAAAGCAGGTTTAAGATTAACTCTAATAATCTCTATTTAGAAATACTAGAGTAGTATATTAATAATATAGCTATAACTATACTACTACTCTCTCTAACCTCTTTTTAAAATATTCTATCTAGACTTTACTAATATCTAGACTTAAAGACTCTAAGGCTAGTATAGAGTTAAATACTACTAAAACTATACTAAGATCTACTACTACTTCTAGTAATCTATAGCCTTTATAATTATAAGGTAATTACTAGTAGTAATTAGTAGCTTTATATTATCTACTAATAGCTCTTATAATATTTGCTAGAATACTATTCTACGCTAATTCTAAGAGAGTAAGTAATAAGCTAGTAGTAGCTAAAGATCTACCTTATAATAGTAGTCCTATATTATAAACTCTACTATCTAGAGCTAGAAGTTAACTCTAACTAGATAGAAATAAGAGTAGCTTAAGCTAAGGAGGCTTAGAACTAATTACTAAGCAGAGCTTACTACTAACTACTATAATTACTCTATAGCCTATAGCTATATATAGGAATATAGATTAAACTTATTTAGACTATCTTTAACTTATATTAGTAATTAACTAATTAGAATTAACTATTATTAAACTCTTATTATTTATTAGAACTACTTAGCACTTCTTTCTCTTTAAGAACTTGTCTAAAGAAGCTTACTAACGCTTATCTATTTAGATTACTTTATACTTTAGTATATATAATCTACTAGTTAGTTATTAATACTTTAAATACTCTTAAGTATAAGCTCTATATTAAGAAACACTTTAAGAACTCTAGCTCTAAGCAAAGCTAGAGAATTAATATAAGTAAGAACTATAGAAGAAGACTCTACTATAAAGGTTACTAAACTAGACTTCTACTTTAGAGATTAAGTTAAGCTTAAGTACTAGCTTAACTAAATATAGTTGTACTTCTTATTTAATAATATTACATAGAACAAAATCTTATTTACTACTACCTATATCTATAGTAATACTTAGAAATAGATTAAACTCTATTTCTCTAAGTACTTTAGAGATAGTACTAATAATAAAGGACTTTTTAGAAACTTTAATGCCTTTAGAATAGAGATCTAGAAGATCTATAGAATCTATAATAATAAGAAAGTTTTAACTAGAGTTATTTAGTATTTATCTAGAAGTTATTAGTATCTAATTATACTACTAAGTTTAAGTAATATGCCTAAGTTACTAAATAGAATAATAACGCCTTAATAGTTATATTCTAATATAGCTTAAAGAATAATATTAAAGACAAACTTATATATAATAGAGCTAGAAGTAATAATTTAGACTAAATTTTTAAGAGCATAATCTAGATTAATAATATGTTATATAAGCGTATAATAGAGAAATACTATAATTATAGTAGTAGAAGATATAGCTTTATATCTACTAGCTAGATTAGAGGAAAATATAATTAAGGCAATAACTATAATACTATAGACTAGAAAGCAAATAATATTATTAATAAATAACTAGTAGAGTAATATATACTAAATATCTTAGTATATATATAGATAACTCTAAGAGGTTAGCGTAGGTAGTATTCTTTAGATAAGTATATAAAGAGAAAGAAGTACTAGATAGTTCTAATAAATAACAAGAGTTTAATAATAGCTAATTCTAATTATTTAATTGCTAATATAAGTTGAATATAGTCTAGACAAGTCTATTCTACGCTCTTATATACACTAGTTGCTTAGTCTGCTTAGTCTGCTTAGTTGCTTAGTCTACTTAGTTACTTAGTTACTTAGTCTGCTTAGTTACTTAGTTACTTAGTCTGCTTAGTTACTTAGTTACTTAGTCTGCTTAGTTTAGATTAGCTAGACCTTTCGCCTATTATGCGTTCTAAACTAGTATCTCTAGTAATAGCCCCTAGTTTATAATACTATTCCTCTTTTAGGCTAGCTTCGTTCTAGAGCTTATTAACTCTCTATAGTAATATTACTCTCTCTTATAGTAAGAATATCTTCTTTCTCTACTTCTTGCTATAAGGCTCTTACGTTTAAAATTCACTTATCTAGTATTAAGATAGCTCCTTGTACGAACTGCTAGAGTATAAAGGCTCCTTAAGATAGTTCTGCAAAATCTAAGTATATAGTAGAAAGTTGTTTAGAGAAGTGCTTAGAATATATCTAGAAGAGTTGCAAGATATATAACGCTACTATTTCTGCTCTAGAGTAGTTAAGAATGCGTTATATCTATAAGAACCTTTATAAGCGTATTAAAGCCGCGAATCAGAAAGAGATTATACTCTTATAGTAATAGTAGCTTCTTACTTAGAAGCTCTTATAGTATAAGGCTAGGCAGGTTTATCTTTATAAACAACTTTGTTTAGTAGAGTGTTATGCTAACTTAGTAGTTAAAAAGAAGTTAGAAGAGATTAAAGAAGCAGAGTCTACTAAAGTAGCAGCTATTTCTGCTCTTAAGAAGAAGTTAATTAAGGTTAGTCTAGTAGATACTTAGAGTATTATGCTCTTTAACTAGTCTATTATTTCTAATCTCTTTAAACTATAGGATCTTTAATCTATAAGAGGCCTTCTACTACTTCTAATAGAAGTATTATTTCTTAGTCTAGTAGCTTATAAGGCTATCCTCCTATAATTAGTCTTATGTTTATAGCTTACTATTAACCTTTAGAGTTTTCTTAGATTATGCTTAAGAAGCAAATATTTATAAGTTTTTCTTTGTCTATTATAGTAAGAAAATAAGACATGCAAGTTATAATATGTTTCTTATTTTCTAGCTATACCTTTTGTTTTTTCTAATATCTTCTAGGTCTAGGTTTAATTATTTTTTTAGAATTCCTAGATTTTTTCCTAGCAGTTAGTTATGTGACTTTTTAGTTCCTAAGTATTTTCTAAATCTAGACATCTCTTTTATTTAACTAGGTACTAATTATTTTTATAATCTAGGACCTTTTTAACTTTATGTTTAGTTTCTTATTAAGACTTATAATAAAATATCTTCTATAAGAGTATACTAGAGTCTACTAGTTCTAGAAGTAATATATAGAATATAGAGTGTATTTTTGCGTCTAGTAGAAGTGCTAGCCTATAGTTTATAGAGCCTTCTGCTTTCTTTATTAAGAATAGTCTAATCTTCTTATAGTCTAGTTTCTTTATTAGTTGTTATGTTTTTAGGTTTTTAGTATTAAGATACACCTTATCCTTCTCTTTTAGCTAAGGTACTATTCTTAATTCCTAGCTTCTAAGCTTATTCTAATCTTTCTAGATTAGCTTCCTTAATTTATTATACAATTATTAGAGATTACTTGCCTAGACTATTATAGCCTAAGTAGCCTTATAGTAGTATTTAGGTCTAAAGATATTTAGATCCTTTCTAAAGTTTAGAAAGAATAGTAATATATCTATTATTATAGAGTCTATATTGTTAATTACTAGCTAGGCTATTAGTAGTAAGGTGTTATAAATCGAGACTCTAATACTATAATTAGATATACTAAGAGAGGAACTCTAGTAAGAACCTAGCAAGAGTTACGTGTTAAGACTAATTACTCTATATACTAATTACTAATTAGTACTAAGCAAACTAATTACTAAGCACACTAATTAGACTAATTACTATATAGCTTAGAGTTGTATATAGGAACGCAGGATAGACTTGTTTAGACTATATTTAACTTATGTTAGCAATTAACTAATTAGAATCAACTATTATTAAACTCTTATTATTTATTAGAACTATCTAGTACTTCTTCCTCTTTACATACTTATCTAAAGAATACTACCTACGCTAACCTCTTAGAGTTAACTATATACATACTAAGGTGTTTAGTACATATTACTCTACTAGTTAGTTATTAATACTTTAAATACCCTTAAGTATAAGTACTATATTAAGGAATGCTTTAGGAACCCTAGCCCTAAGTAATACTAGAGAATTAACATAAGTAAGAACTATAGAAGGAGACTATACTACAAAGGTGTTACGAATTGAACCAATACACAACGCTGACCAATTGGTCTAGGGGATAGGCAAAGCTACGGGCCAAGGAACGTCCCGCTGCAGCTTGCTCGCGATGCTTTCAATGCTCGCAGTGATTCCACTAAGAGCACTGAAAGCAT
>ML995973.1:0-20119 GCA_010093825.1 Teratosphaeria nubilosa
CCCCCGCCCCCAGGTGAACACTTCATATGGATTTCCCCCCTCATGATTCCTGTTACACCATACCATAACTACCTCAAGCACCACCACACCATGCAGACCGGCAATCTCAAGCTTGCGCGCGCCCTGCAAAACCCTTCGATTCCCACAACCCCAACTACCGCTCCTCAATCTTCCCAATCTCCGCCTTCGCCTTGACCCATTCCTCCACACTCCGCCTCGACCACTCGACATGACACTTCGCGAAATTCAACTGAAGCACACACTCTCGTCAGCACAAACACGCACCTCACGCGGGGGAAAGACGAAACTCACCATATACACCCGATAATCCTCCTCCTTCTGCGCCTGGAATCTCTTCAGATCCGCCAGCACGCCCGCACTCGCATCCCGGACGTCCCTCTGCGCCACCTCGAGCGCCTGCTCCAGCTGGATCAGACTCTCCTTCGTCTTGCCCAAGGCGTCTCGCCTCGCGCGCTCCGGGTCTTGATCCATGGTGCCTTGGATCGCGTGTGTGAAGCCTGAGAGACGGCCGAAAATCTTGTTCGCGACGCCTGAGGTGCCGCGCCTGTGGGCGTTGGGTGGGGAGGTGGGAGGGGAGGCGTGAGGGTCGGAGGGTGTTGATGTACTGCCTTGTGGTGCTGAGGGGGCGGAATTGGACATGGTGCTGGGTGGGAAGTCGGAGTCGACCGAGTTGTCGTCTTCTTCTCGTGCGCCTGCTGTTGAGGGACGATCCCGAGTACTGCCGCTGCTCACACTCCTCTTAGGCCTGGTTGAGGGCGAGTTGTAAATACCGGAGCTCGTCATGTACTGCTCTATTCGCTTGGCCTCCAGCTCGCTCCTCTCCAAGTGTTCTAATCTGCTGCGCGTTTTCTCCAGCTCGTCGCGCGTCATCTCCTCTTGCACGCGCTTCAGCACTCGGTACTTGAGCACGCTGCGCACCACGCCTGCGAATTGAGCGCTTTCTCTCATTGGCTCGGCGAACGCTGCGCTGAGGCCGGAGGAGAGGTCGCGGGACTGCATGTAGGTGAAGTCGCATGCCTGGCCAGTCTTTTCGATTGCGCCGGCCACGTTCTGAGATTGTTCGGATAGTGAAAACGCGTTGTAGCGCGCTCCGAGGTCTGACAGATCATCCCCAAGACTGTAGACGTGCCGGAGTAATCGTGCATTGACCTTCTCCATCGATCCAGTCAGGAGCGTCTCCAGCTCCTTGGTCGTGCCTTCGAACGACGAGAAGTACGGGTCCAGATCTGCTTCGCTGAGGTTTTGCGAGGAGGGAGGAAAGCGGGCATACTGGATCTGCGGCTGTGTATGCGACGCGGCGGAGGGCAATGTCGAGGCAGGGGGAGGCGACGTCGGAGTGCCGGAAGAAGAATTGCTGGATGTCGACCGCAGCTTGGCATTGTGTGAGGGCACGGGCAGCCATTGATGCGCGGGCGTTGGGTTGGCGGGGTCGGACGGGGGCGCCCTCAGGTTGTTCTTGGGCACGCTGGCGGCCGGATGGGAATGCAGCACCTCGCTCCAGCTCACGTTGGGGTCCAGGAAGCGCCACCACACGCCGTCCTCGCGCACCTGCTTCATGCGGCGACATCGGTTCAGAAAGGTGGCCAGCATGCGCTGGCGCAGCTCGATGATGCCGACGTCCTCCTTGGCCTTGGTGGGCTTGGCGGCGTAGTCGACGATGCTGTGCTTCTCCGGGATCGGCGGGATGATCAGGGTGGGATGCAGGTTGACCAGCGTCTGCCTGAGCGAGGCGAACTCGCTGTAGCGCCGGCGCACGACAATCTCGCCGGTCTGGATGGTGTAGGCGATGTAGCCGCCGCCGCCCTCGGTGTTCTTGCCGGCGTGCACAATGTGGATCTCCAGGGCGGGGTGCTCGTACAGGATCTGCTCGATGCGGCTGTCGTACCCGCCCGCCTTGGGCTGGACTTGCGGCGGCGGCGGGCGGGCATCGTCGAGCTCCTCGTCGCTGAGGTCGGCGGCGCGGGCGAGGAAGTGCGAGGGGTCGGGCGAGGAGCGGCCGGAGGGGGGCGTGCCGGGGCGGCCGAAGGGGGAGGGCACGTCGGAGCCGTCGGAGCCGCGACGGTGGAAGCTGCCGTACGGGTTGTTGTCCTCGTCGTCCCACATCCTGCTGCGGCATCTGCTTCTAACCGCCTACTCTCCACCGCTACGACAACTACTGCGACAACTCGAGGTGCTGAGCGACGGCATGTCCCGCCGCGTGATGACGTCGTGGCGGAGCCCGCACCTTCTTCTTTCAGCGACGTCGGGTGTTTCCTGCCAAGATGAAGTGGCGCCGCTCACTCACATGTTGTCGCACGCGATGCAGCTGCTGTGTGGACATGTCTGCTGCGCGTGAAAGACGCCTGCCACCTGCTGTAGACGCAGGCAAGTGCTCTTCCCCCCTTCCCACCCCATCAACATCCGCACCGCATTTCCTCCTTCTTTCCTCACCACCCAACAGTCCCGCCGCACAGCACTATCGACTCGCCATCGCCTCCATATCGCCATCTCAGCATCAACTACCAACAGCGTCACCCACACAGACATTCCCACCCATGGCCACGTCCCCGCATCCCATTGTGGCCTTCTTCCATGGCACCATCAGCGCCCCTTTCGACCCCATCAACCCCCGCACCACCTTGAATGATGTCCTGCTCTGGGACGACGCCACGCTTGAGGACCGCCACGACTACATCCAACATCTATTTCCTCTCCCCGAGCCCTCGACGGTAAATCCTCGCGCTCCCATCATCACCATGGAAGGCATGTCCATCATCCCCCCCCCCCCCCCCAAATCCGCATGTCCCCTCCCCTACTGACGCCAATGCAGTCCGCGACGCCTTCGTCGCGGACCCTGGCCTCAGATCGCGACTCTTGGAAGCCTCCAATCGCATGTTTCGCTTCTACTGCCTCGACGACATCCCGGAGACGCCCAATGATTCTCCGAGCAAGGACGAGCATTACTATGCGACCCGCGCTACCATCGAGGACACGAGATCGCCTTTCGTGCAGGCCATGCGCGCCAAGATCGCCAAACACCACGACCACAACCACTTGCGCCTGACCCGTATGATCCGTTGCTTGCGCGTCCTTGCCTGCGTACCTATCAGCCTTGACCCTCGACGTACTTCAACGTGGAGCTGACAGTGGCGTCTAGGAGGAAAAAGCCGGCGAGCTCTATGGCTATTTGATCCGGATTGATGACATTTTCGAAAACGTCATTGCGCCCGTGACCAGAGGATTCTGGACTGCAGCCATGAAATGGCCCCTGTACCGCGTGCCGGATCTGTATGACCTGGATCAGACCGTCGAGTGGTTGAGACATGTCCCGCATGTGGAGGTTCCGATAGAGACCGATGAATGTGAGGATCCGATGGAGGACGACGGTGAGGACGACGGTGAGGACGACGGTGAGGACGACAGTGATGAGTCGTGAAGTCGACTGGCGAGTCACTTTGGCTGAGGCCGTCTTCGTTGCATGCAGTCCATGAGCCTTTGGATGTTTTGATACATGATTGGTGAGTAGCCCTTTGTATGGCAAATGCTATTGACTGTCGTGACCAAATCGATGTCGACACGACCTCAGGTCACTTATCCCATGGGGCCCGTGGTGTCTAGGCCTCCCTTCACCATCCATACCACTACCTTCCGGATCCCAGGTGTCAGATCAGTAGTGGTGATGAAGCGCCCTTCGTGATCAGACGACATCAACGACGCCAAACACAATCTTCGACGCCGTCTTTCGCATGAGCCTAGATCTCGTAGACAAATGTGAGTATGGTCAAGTTCTAGGCACGTGGCTTCAGGTGGAAATCTGGGGTCTTCAAGAAGACGGACGGCTTCGACTGGATCGAGTGTTTATCTCTCGCACATGAGCTTCCACATTGCCAAAACTTGCGATTTTGCGGATCATCACGAGCTTGGAGTGAATGCGTTTCCGTTGATGAGATGAATAGGTATTGTTGATGTGGACTTGGGACGTTGTGGACGGTGATGTGCTTGAAGCAAGTTTTGGTTGATGTAATTGTCCAAGCAGGTTATAATAATGAGCAGAATACAGGACACCCGAGGGAAAATTGAACCCAGCAGAACCGAACGCAAGAACACCGAACCTAAGAAACCGAACCCAGCAAGACCGAACTCCAGAAAACCGAACTCAAGAAACCGAACCTAAGAAAGCACCATCCATACTATGACATTACAACCTCCGCCACATCCACCCAACCAGTAGGCCCATCGCCGAAGCCCTTCACCTCCTCCCCCCTTCACAGCATCAGCCGGCACGCTGGTGCTTGCTGCGCCGGCATCTCACCCGGCGCTCCGGGAGCAGCAAAATTCACCAGCGCCCCGGGAGCCGCACCTCCCATCGGCTTCAGACTCTGCTGCTCCGCCCTCAGCAGACCCCACAAGTAAAGCTCGACCATCGGCCCGTCGTGCCCCACCACCGTGCACGTGGTGCGCGCCCACCAGTAGTCGTGCTCCTGCGCGGTGTATCCCCCCCCTTCGAAGACCGGCACGTCGTCCCAGTCGACGGAGAAGACCCACTGGTCCTGGGCCCAGTGCGCCCGCAGCGCCGGCAAGCCGCCCAGAAACCCCAGCAGCGCCTTGTCCGCGATGTACCCGACCCGGCCGTCCGAGTGCCGCACCGCCATGGGCCGCGTGCTTTCCGGCTCCGGGTCGCCGAGGTAGGTGAGCAGGTGGCAGAAGTCTACCACGCCGGTGACGGGGTCCGTCGCCCGCATCCAGCGCGGCGCGAAGTACCGCACGTTGTCCGTGCACGACACGAGCATGCGGGAGTCGTAGATCGCGGCCTCGCGCTCCATTTGCTCCACGGCTCCCTGCAGCGTTCGTTCGAGCTCTTGCTCGGGAGCCTCGTTCGCATCTTGAGGGCCCAGCATGTTGGTGGTGTATGGCAGCATCATGTTGAAGGCTACTGTCGGGTGAGGTGAGTGTTGGTGGTGAGGTGAGTTTGGTTTGTAGCTTGTAATGCTGTTGTGCTGATGGTATAGGAGCTACGAGTTGCTGAGTTGAAGCATCTCACGCAACAGCGCCTTCTATTATCCATACGGCAGAAAGTCAGTTGCAGGAGTGCTCCCGAGGCACGGACTCATACCGGTGGACACTGGGAAAGCGTCGCAAAAGAGTTTTGTGCCACCCGAGGAATCATGGACCCTGAACACCACTGGGACGACGAACAGGACGGACGACGAGACGATCTCATCGCCTGGAAGTAAGCCGTGCACTGTAGTCGAAGCCGGTCATCCAATTACGATGCTATAATATAACGCCACGAGGGCATTGTCACGGGAATTGATTGCAAAAGGTGGCTGGGAAGGGGGGAGGGAACGCTAGATGCTGAATCCGACGACAGAACCACCCAACGACGGCGACGACGAGATGGGGCAAATTGCGAGCTCACGACGACGACGAGACGAAGCTGCTGTGCTGGAGACGGATTTGTGTGCTTTGCTGAGACGTGAGCTGTCTAAGGTATATATCAAGAAACATGAATCATGTTGATATCATGAACGCATTTGCCAGAACCACATACCACCAGGATCGCGAGAACAGCGCGTTCACACAACCGCCCTGCGAACGCTGAACTACTTTCCTCGAAGCTGCTCTCAGAAACGCAAGGAAACATTTTTTTCCCCCCCAAAGAGAAAAGTCCACATAAGGGCCCTGGAAAAACCTCAAGCGAATAAACGAGCGTGTGATAGGCTTGGATCTTGGAAGTATAATTCCAGAAGCAGCAATTGAGTTTTTCTTTTATTTTTTGAAGGTACCCATTGGGAGTTTCTTTTTTTTGGGGGGGGGGGGGTAGTGGTAAGGTAAGTGCAGGTCCGGTCAGGAATTCATCTGCACGATGGCAAGACTTTTCCTGATGCTGGGGTTGGAGGATGGGAGGGGAGGGGGCGGTCGTCACGGGATGAGGGGGGAGGTGCCAGATATGGTTGATGGACAGGCAGGCGGGCAGGTGAGGTGGGTAGGTGTGCGGGAGAAGGAGGGAAGCTTTATGTACTTAGGGATTTCGATCAGGAAGGCAGGCAGGCAGGCAGGCAGGCAGGAATAGCACACGTCTGTCAGCTCTGGTATTACGATGGTGAGACAAAAGCTGTCTTATGCATCCTTTCTCAAAATGATGGATGCCCTGAGATGAGCAGACCCGAGACGCGTTCGGAGGACATAATAGGCGACTACTACCTAGCCATTTCCCGACAGGCCACGCTCCGATGGGCCCTCTTCTCTTGAGACCACTTGCCACTTGGTCTATGCTGCTGAGCATCATGGAGATACATCGTCAGGAAATCCACGCTGTTTGGTTGAATGAATGCCGTATGACTGATGGCGAATCGGAGACGATTCTGGCACCAATACCAAACACTGACTCCATCCCTCATCAACCTAGTAATCGACTCTTTTGGCCCGTCATTCTGCTACCAGCAGTTTGAGTACGCAAACCGCACTACACTCGAGCATGCAACCTTGCGATCAGGAGTCAACGAGTGTCAGCGCTGAACCGTGTCAGTCACCTCAGCTGGTTGACCGTCTGAGACGTCCACTGCTCCCCTCGCCTGCCCAATTTCAAAAGAGCGAGTGTAGGCTCGAACCCTCAGGACATGGGCACCCGGACCTCCTCACGAACCGCAAGAGGAGTTGCCATCGACCCGTTCATACTGAATCTAGGGGTGCCTGCAGAGTTGGTGCCCCGGTATCTTGACGAAACGTGATGGATCTTGCGAGCCGTGGGTTTTGCAATCCTGAATTCTGCAGAGCTGGGACTGCGAGTCTGGGTCCCGGGATAGTCTTCTCCGTATTTGTGAAGGAAGGCTTTTGCTTCTACGGCTGTCCGTCGATGACATCGTAGTGCGGACCAGATCCTTTGTCCTCCGTGATCCATGGCCGTACGTGGGAGCAGGTTCATATGCTTGCGGTTGTACTGAGTACCTCATATATGCGCCGCCTGTTACGGACCTCTCGATCTGTATCTCAGGCGCCCTTACCTGTCGTGGTCTGACTTGCAGGGCCATTGGCTTGCCACCACTGGGCAGAGGCGGAGCTGGAAATGACCAGGTGAGTCTTATTCGGATTAATTTTAGACGGTCTCCGGAGCTGTCAGACCCAGAGCTGACTGCCCTCCTCTACAGCCGACTGAGGGTTGATGCAACTTCTGTCCTTCTTCTCTCTTATTGTAGTGCTTGCTCATCATCAGATGCGTCTCGCCCAGGCTGAACAAGCCTTCAGGCCATCGAGAAGCTCTCTACAAAATCCTATGCAGTTTAGCACAGGAGTTCGGAGCCGCGTATCCGCCTAGAGGCTGGGTGCCGACGAATCTCTCTCTCTCTATGAGCCGCAGTCACTACAGTGCTTTACTCGCAATACTGACAGAAGTCCTCACGACATCGCTGCAAGGAGATGCCATTGGACAGTACCTTGGTCTTTATGGTCTAGCCTCCCTCTTCGACCCAAGACGGCCAGCATGCACATCCTCCTGCTCTTCTCTCAAGATCCAATCATTTCTACGTGGTTGACGATAAAGTGAGTTTCCTTTTCCCCTTCGCCTCTGCATTAATATTGACCCGCGCAGATGGGGGACTTCCAATCACTCTGCCCTCGGTGCATCTATAGCCGTGAGGTCTCTTCTGTCGGCGGCAGCATCAACGCTTCTATGTTTGGGGGTGTCCTTCACGAGCACCTCAAGATGCAGCCTAGCGGAGGACTGCTTATTGGCTTCACGAGTACACGTGCACCTTCCCAGGCTAAGTCCGCCCGCATCTACATTAATTAATGTAGCATTGGCAGAGGTTGTGTGCGCGAGCGGCAGAGCCAGACCAAAGAGAACGGATTGCACTGACAATGACATCGGCTGGATAAAGGACAGCGCGCAGCAACGCTGGACTACCGATGTACTCGGCGCATACTGCGGAAATGCTCGGTGGTACAACAAACAACAATGTGAGATAGAGTTCGAGATACGGATTCAACGACGATGGACATTCGAACGCCAACTTGCTGGTGTTGTAGTACCGTAAATGTGTAGCAAACGCCATGTCGAAACCTCGAATGCTATCGTACACAGTTGGTAATAGTTCAAGTACTTCCAAGTCATCAATAGGGTATCTACAACAACCATCCAACGCCTCGCTAAGTGCATCATTCCAGACACCTCTAACGAGCAGATCTGTGGATGTCCAGTCCATGAAGATGCAATAACTCATTACCATAATCATAAGCTCATGCCGAAGCTCATGCCGGTGCTTCGACTCCGAAATGCAAGGCAGCAACAGCCTGCTTGACCTCCTCCGCCGCGACGGTCTGCCACCGCTCCCTCTCAGCTTGGTCAGTCAGAGCCGAAGCGTTGCCAACCATATCGTACAGTCTGCGCGAAACGTCCCTGTTAATACCTGTGTATTGATCTTTGCTGATCTCTTTGTCGGTATACCGTGGCCGAAGAGCTACCTTGACCATGCGCTGAATTTCTTGCTTCGCAGAATATGAGAGCGAGGCACGAATAGGCGACGACGGTGATGTTGATGTAGGCCTGCCGTTGGGACGTCGAACAGCTTCGACGTCGCTGCTGCTATCGGGTGAACGTCGCCGTTGACGGCCACGAAGTTGCAAGCCGTTTACTTGATGCTGGTCCTCGGCGGTGGTAGGAGAATATGGCGAGAAGTTGGGAGCTGTCGGCGACGAGATTGGCAGGATGGTCCCAGCAAGCGGTGGTGAGATCGGTCTGAGTGGAGGCGGTGAGGGAGATTCGCGAGGGGTTGTGTGACCTGAGGATGGTGGTGAATTCATGAGAGATGGGTCGCGCAGCGAGTATTGCCCATTATATTGCTCGGATGCGCCAGGAGAACCAGCTGATGATGGCTTGGTCTCGACATCCTTAAGTAGCGAGGAAAGGAATGTCGATCGTTCTTCGGCGCGTTGCGCATTAAGGGCCGCATTTGCGGCAGACGTGGATGATTCCGCCACCGGGTGTGCTTCAATAGCGTTGGGCGGGCGGCGCAGTCTTGGTCGCTTCAGCTGAGGCTGCTCAGCCGGATCCGATTCGCGAGGCGAGGCGGGCGACGCAGTCGCCTTGCGTTTCCGGCGCTTTACCTGGGCAGGAGCGTCGTGCGATTCGCGAGCTTTGTCGAAAGCATTCCAAGCCCTCAATTCCTCCTGCGATTCTGGCTCTGGCTGTGACGGACGCCGTGGCCGAATGGCGTTGGACAGCTGAGCGGCAGCAATGTTGCGTAGTCTTTCGGTAGCGCCAGATGCATTGGCATTAGCAACCTGGAGTCTATGCTGCCATTGATGCAATTCATTTCGCTGCACTGGTGTCCGTTCTTCACGCTCCTCGTCAAAGGGAAAGTCAAGATCCAGGTCCAGACGACGCGAAACTTCCGACCACACTCTTGCCCACATGCGCTCGTTTCGACTCGGTCTGGCGGTACCACGAGGCGCGTGCGCACGCCGGCGAGGATTGCGACGAGTTGCGTTCGTAGCCTCAAGGTCTGCGATGCAGGTTTCACAATGCCAAACATCTGGCGAGTTATCATATCCAGCGCAGAAGACGTGGGTAGCCTTGTCACAGCCGTCGCAGTACATGAGCTCGTGCGTCTCATCGCTTCCGCCGCATACCGAGCAAGGCTCCCAAGCCTCCACCGCAAACAGCTCATCCTCTTCTACAATCATGGCCGGATCCACTTCGGCTTCCTGTACTTTGTCCTTTACCGCGTAAGTGTCAATGACTGGACCGCCGATTGCCTTGCTAAGCTCCACCATGTTGAAGGCCGTCCGGCAGATTGGACAGCTGTTGGCCCGCTCCACCCACGGCTTGAGGCAGGCATTGTGCAAATCGTGCTTGCAGGGTAGCAGGTGTGCGATGATCTCTTCGTCGGCATCGATGCTGCGAGACCAGGAGTTAGCGGCGGGTTCATTACGTGAAGCCATACTGGAGGCTCCAGCAGCTCTAGCCACGCAGGCGGAGAGCGAGGAATCTGCCTCACCTTCCAAGCTCATCCGGCGAATAATCTCAGCATAGAGCTGGTATGATCTTCAAGCCATCCGTGAGTGGAAGTCGTGTCAGAGACACGGTGGCGTTCGAGCGTGGCAGGCTTCGGAGCCCCCAGTATGGTAGGTCATCGCCGTCGTGGGCGGCATTTGAGGGTTCTCGACTCGCTCATCGCGGATTCGGGTGGTTATACCTTTTACTGATCGGCTTCTTGGCAATGCCCTTGCCTGCATCTTCAGCTGCAGCGGCTAGTCCCGTTGAAGGTGGATCCTCAGCTACGGAGGAGCGGAGGTCACCCAAGCAGACAATACATGTCTCGGCCATGCCCGAGGAAGAGGATCAGAATGTCGTGATGTGTGAGACGGCCGGTGAACATGAGTGTTGTAGAGTTGATGTCGAGTGTAGGAAACAAGTCCAAGTTGCTAATCGTGGGGAGGCGGGTTTATAGAGATACGCTAGTACCCCGCGCTTTGGCCAATTACCCAATCCTGGCCTTTTCCTGCAGATTTCAAGTCAGCCACGTGCTAGGCGGTAAGAGAGAGTGGCGACATGATGGTCACAAGTCAGTGTTCATGATTGCTTCCCGTGCACGAATGACTGCTGTCTCGGATCGCTGATGCTGTGTTGTAAGTATTGTGGAACCGCGCTTTCACCGCGGCCGGCCTTGTGTCACACTTTCTAAGTTGAAAGTTACATTGTAAGGTACCAGTCAATCAACTGGATAGCTGTTGCTACCATTGAACTGCCTGGTGATACAATTGACGAGTTGCGCGCACAGCTGGCTGCTTGATGATACGATGTGACTGCTCCAATCAGCGCTTGTCCATCTCGAGACAGAGTGACGCACTAGAAGTCACGATCAGCCAGTCAACTACTTGGTCACTTGGTTGACTGATGGAATCACTGACAATTTGAAAGCTTCCGCAGATAGCGATATGACCGTCGCCTACAAATACCTCAGCGAGTGGCTAAAGTGGGCGCCACGTGTGGCACCTGATCCATACGTAATGACTACGGATTGAAAAGTGCGATCGTCGCCTTGGCTATGCAATGCGTTCGTGTGACGAGGGAGCGATGAGTGCTCCTGGCGGCTGATTCCTTGCAGATGCTATGCTTCTGACCGAACAAAATCGTCGCTTTACTGCACTAAGACAGACTTGTGCCGGTCTCCCGTCCACACGCGATGCCTGCACAGCGATTGACTGCGGCAGATCTCCGTATCCCGTGCCTCTTGAGTACAGCCCAAAGAATTCGTCGCCTGATCCTCTTGTGTAGAAAAATGAAGGAAAACTTGGCGCCATCGATGGCGGATGTGGGTTCATTCATGCATTTCGCTAGCTGAGCGAGCCTTCGACCCTCATTGTGGACATCATCGAAGGACACAGTAACTTCTTAAGCCGTCCAATGCACATCTGAACTCCATTCCTCCCTCACAGACCGACTCTTTATACCTCAGCAATCTCGCGCAGACGCCTGATGGTTGACCTTGTGGCGGCAGCAGCGGGGGTGGAAAGGGCGTAAGCGCCACCGGCGACCTAGACGACTGCGTCAGCAAGCAAATTTCCCCCTGGCGCTGCACCGGCTTCGACGTTGAAAGGGGAGTAGAGATGGCGGAGGTGCAGATATTCGCGGACATACAGTCTTCTTGCAGCTCTTGCAGTTCCAGATACCAACGGAGTGTCTCTTGACGGTGACCTTTCCGCAGAACGAGCAGGTGTACTTGCTGTGCTGGCTGATTTCGATCTTCTTGACCTGCTTGCGCAGAGATGCACCGTAGCGCGTGCCGTACTTGCCTATGCACCACCCTCTATGTCAGCAATTCCCTCCCTCGACCTGGCTTGGATATATGTGCAGGCGCATACCAGTAATGCCGACCTTCTTCGTTCTCTTCGTCATTTTCGCGGTGGCTTTGTGTGTGACGACGGGGAGGTGCTTCAAAGTCGTTGTCAAGTGCGCAGCTTTTCGAGACTGGAGAAGCGGGAGAAACCGTGCTTGGCGTTGGCTCAGCTTGCAGCCTCAGGCAAGAAAGTCAACCGAGGCCATTCCGTCGTCCAACATGACGACTTCGTTTTCGTAGCGAGCGGCAGCGATTGTGCATAGATATTTGTATAATCAGCCTGTGCTGCTGCTCGCTACAAAAATTGGTTCTCACACAATGGCGCAGTCAGAGAGGCAGTATGAGTGCATCCTCTTCGGCGCCACAGGCTACACTGGCAAGTATTGCGCAGAGCACATCACCTCTGCTCTACCCACCGACTTCCGATGGGCAGTGGCTGGCCGTTCCGAGAGCAAGCTAAAACAAGTCGTTGATGAGCTCAAGAATCTCAACTCGGACCGCAAAGAGCCAAACATTGAAGTCGCCCAGCTTCAGAAGGATGACCTCGTAGCTTTGGCTCGAAAGACCAAAGTCCTGGTCACGACCGTGGGACCTTACCACAAGTATGGCACGCAAGTTGTAGAGGCGTGCGCGGAATGCGGAACGCACTATCTGGACGTGACTGGCGAGACTCCCTGGGTTTACGACGTGATCAAGAAGTACGACGCCATTGCAAAGCGAAATGGAGCTATTCTCATACCCCAGAACGGAATTGAGTCGGCACCAACGGATCTCTTGGTCTTCAGCTTGGTTTCTCACATTCGGCAGACACTCGGCGTCGGTACCAAGGAAGTTGTGCAGTGCACCTACGATCTGAAAGCAGCGCCCAGTGGAGGAACTCTCGCGACTGTGCTGACGCTGTTCGAATCATATTCTCTAGGCCAGTTTTTGCAAGCCTCAAAACCATGGGCTTTCTCGCCGGCAGGTGCTTCACAAGGCAGGCACCAGAAATCACTGGTCGAGACTCTGACCGGTGTACGGACCGTCCCAGACCTAGGAACGCTCTCAGTAAGCAAAGCACTCGATAGAATCCGTTCTATTGACTGACTTTGGTATTTCTTGCACTTAGGACAGCTTGCAGGGTCCTGCAGACATCCCAATCGTGCAACGATCATGGGGCTTGCATGACGGTGGCATGCTTTATGGCCCAAAATTCTACTTAACAGCATACCAGAGGACACGAAACTTTCTGCAAGGCTTCGTGCTCCACCTAGCTATGACCTTCGGCCTGCTATTCATCACTTTGCCACCTGTGCGCTGGCTGCTCAAGAACTTCGTCTATCAGCCAGGCCAGGGTCCAACGCGGGAGTGAGTAATATTCTGACCCGTAAAACCGACATATCCCTAATGATGCACAGGCAAGTCAAGCACGATTACGTCGAGTGGCGAGCAATTGCACATGCCGACGTTGCAGATCCTGCAGACCCTAAGAGAGCGTACGCGCGAATGCGATGGGAGGGTAGTATGTACGCGTTCACTGGGGTGACTTCTGCCGAAGCTGCGTTGATACTCGCGCGGAGCAAAAGCACGGCACATGAGATCGGAGGTGGCGTTCTGACTCCTGCGACGCTTGGCGCTCCATATCTGGAGAGGCTACAAGAAGCTGGGTTGAAAACTGAAGTGCGGACTTTGCCTTGACAAATTGTATGTCAATAGCTGCTCTGGCTGCCTCGGTATCTATCGACACCAGATCTCGTTATCACGACCTATCAGCTTCACACTTGCGACACAGGTTCTTAAACTCTGCCATTACGGAAGCATTCCAACCAGCTTTGCGAAAATGAAGGCACCTAGATTGCGCGAAAAGGACGTGCACTACATGTATTCACTCCACTCGCGCGGAACGGTGTGCACGACAGCAGCACACTTCGATCAAGATCGCGAAATGATACCACATCTACGATGCATTTCTCGATCTCAACCACATATCTACCAATCTCAGAAGCGTCACTGACAAAACCACTACGTATATACCAACAGCAAGAGAAGCCGCAAATCAGCAACCATGTGCATTTCAAAGCTAATTGAACATCCCTGTGGTCACGCAGAGAAAAACTTCTACAACGAGATCTGCAAATGCGGATTACTTGTTGGGCCATCGATCACAGCGCATATTCGATGCAACCGCTGCACCAGTACTTCAATGTCGCAACAGCCCGGCCTTGAGCAAACGGTAGGTGGCGCTGAGCAAGACCTACAGCCACCGGAGTCGGCCATGGAGAGTGGGGTGGTGAGGACGTCTTCCATCGAGCATTCTGGCAGAACAAACTCTAAAGGTATTTTGCCCTTGCGAGCTTCGTGATCTATCGAAGAGCTCAGGTTCAAGATCAAGAGTGGTAGTAGTTGCCGTAGGAGAGTGAGCCCGAGGGTGGATCCTTTCATGCCAAAGCAAATGCCTCAAGTTCTTACAACAGATCAATCCCCTTAGCAGCCATCAACACACGATAGAGTGTCTCCAAACAATATCCAGCCCTCACTGACATACTACTTTCCCGGTCAACGCCTAAATGTACCTTCTGTGCTGGTTCAATGAAGCCATGCGCTTCGTCTCTGCCGGAGACCTTTTAGCCTTAGGCGGATGTACCTGATGCGGGGTCTATGGATGCTCCACCGAGGGTATTCTGTTGCATAAGTAAAGTGAGAGCACTGCGATTATGTGGTGGCAATTTGCTGGAATCGTGCACACAATTCAGTATGTGGATATGCCAAGGTATTGAGCGGGTTCGTTGCTAATGGTGGGCCTGGTGGATGCTTACAGTACCTTGACCGTACCTCATCAAAAAGCTGACAGGTTCACAGGGTTTTCAGGAAGCTGACACCAAGTACACCGCAGTACCAGCACATTACTATCTGCACTTGGCGACGGCTGCTAAATACTATCGTTCGTGCACCGGCTGACGGCGATCGAACACAGCAGCACTTGACTGCACTCAAAGCTTTGTCAAACATCCCATCAAGCTGGGCGTCTATTCAGGTGCCAAATCGGAATAGCAGGAAGGGAAAGTTCATACAGCTCGTACTTGGCAATATCGCGATCGGTCATCATCTGGAAACGGACGTATATCACGACTTACGGCCTGGAGATTTGGACTATACAGCCAACAAACCGTCTTATCTCTATAAGGGCCCGATCAAGCCCATTCTTACCACCATGCCTTTCCTAGCAACCGAGCACTACCCAGTGCCAAACAAGGACATCAACAGCTGGACCTTCGACGACTACAAACACGACTGGGACGCGCCAATCTACATCGATGCCCTCAATCCAGAAGGCAACCACATCACCGCTCGTAGAGCTCGCCTCCTCATCCGCCAGCTCGCAGCAGGCTTCAAAGCTCTGGGTCTGCAGAGAGGCGAATGCGTCTGCATACATTCCTTCAATGATACTCACTATCCCATCTTCTTCCTGGGCGTGATCGCGGCTGGTGGAGTGTTTGCAGGTACCAATCCGGCCTATACACCCCACGAGCTGGCGCATACGATGAGGACTGCGAAGATCAAATTCGTGCTGACGCAGCCTGAGCTTTTGGGCCCGACGTTAAAGGGTACCCAGGAAGCCGACATCTCTAGGGACCGCGTGATCATCTTCAATCCGAATGGCGCTAAAGCTCCTGAGGGCTTCTTGCAGTGGAAAGATTTGCTTTCACGCGGCGAGACTGATTGGCTGCGATTCGATGATTTCCAGACTGCTACTAGGACTGAGGCTGCGAGACTGTTCAGCAGTGGGACGACTGGGCTGCCCAAAGCCGCCAGCCTATCTCACCGAAACTTGGTTGCGCAACACACCTTGGTCTTCGAGGCTGTGCCCCGGCCGTGGAAAGCCAGCAGATTAATGGCCCTACCTATGTTTCACGCTGCAACAGCTCCCAGTGCCTTCTGCACGCCTCTTCGCGCAGGCGAACCCGCGTACGTCATGAAGCGCTTCGAACCAGAGAAGTGGTTCTGGGCCACGGACAAATATCAAATCACCGACATTGGTTTGGTGCCTCCCATTGCGATTATGGTGATGAACTCACCACTGAACAAGAAGTACAGCCTGAAGAGTGCAAGACAAGTCAGTTGCGGCGCCGCACCTCTGGATAAAGGACCTCAAGCCAGAGTGCAGGCACTGCTGAATGATGACTGCCCCCTGGTACAAGTTTGGGGGATGACAGAAACGTCTTGTATCGCTACGCGCTTTCCGTATCCTGAGAAAGACACGACAGGATCTGTAGGCCGAGCACTACCCGACATAGATCTGAAGTTGGTCGACGAAAATGGCAGAGATATGAGCGGTTACGACCTTCGTGGAGAGCTGTGCGTGCGTGGTCCCACAGTCGTTATGGGATACTTTGAGAACCCGGAGGCCAACGCCAGAGACTGGGATAGCGAAGGCTACTTCCACACTGGCGATATCGCGTATTGCGATGGCAAGACGAAGCTGTGGTATATTGTCGACCGCAAAAAGGAGCTCATTAAGGTCCGCGGCTTCCAGGTCGCGCCTCCAGAGTTGGAGGGCACGCTTTTAGGTTATCCTGGTATCATCGATGCCGCTGTCATTGGTGTGCCGGATCCTGTCAGGGAGGGAGGAGAATTGCCTCGAGCGTATCTGGTGAGGAGAGAGGGTAAGGTCACTGAAAGCGAGATCCACGAGTTCATGAAGGAGCGATTAGCAAGTTACAAGAGGTTGGAAGGCGGTGTTGTGTTCGTGGATGCCATCCCGAAGAACGCGAGCGGGAAAATTCTCAAGAGGATGCTGAGAGAGCAGGCGAAGAAGGAGATGGGCGCGAAGATGTAGAGGGCACCCATATTGACGGCAGATCCCGGTCAGATATAGTGCAGATAGCAGATACTACCTCCGAGGTTCCGAAAGTCTGTCCGATCTGCGCTTCAGAACCTCAACTTTGCAACAAACAGCCAGCTTCAATCCATTACCACACCATCAAATATGAAAGAATACAGTTCAGAACTTCGTGGTTTGATCCTTGGATACGCTTTTAAAGATCACCTCACACTAAAAGAGATTGCAGCTAAGATTAAAGGAACCACAGAGTTAGAAATTAGAAAGTTTATTGCAAGGACTAGAACTTGTGCAAAAGGCTATACACTTTATTAATAGATAGCAGCATCTCGTTTATTACTAAGGTCTAGTAGACTATTAAGAATTAAACCTAGATCTCAAATTTTAATACAATTAAGAGAAGCATAGTATTATAGATTAACGTAAAGGTCTTAGTATTTATAGAGCATAAGAATACTAATTAGAGAAGGCTTAGCTATAGAACAGTTTCCTCTGCAAAGAAAACATACTATAGCTATATTACAAATTAATATAGAGATCTTAGCATTTATAGAGTATAAAGATGCTAATTAGAGAAGGCTTAGCTATAGAATAGTTTTCTCTACAAAGAAAACATGCTATAACTAAGAGAGATAGTAATATATAAAGCGCTATCTAGCTTATAGTAGAATATAAGAGAGTATATATATAGTAATCTCTCTATTCTCTCTAGTCTCTAAAGAGTACTAAGAGTATAGAGAGTAGTCTAGTATTAATAACTAACTAGCAGATTATATGTACCTTAGTATTAACAACTAACTAGTAGAGTAATACGTACTAAACACCTTAGTATATATATAGTTAACCCTAAGAGGTTAGTATAGGTAGTATTCTTTAGATAAGTATATAAAGAAGTAGAAGTGCTAATTAGTTCTAATAAATAATAAGAGTTTAATAATAGTTAATTCTAATTAGTTAATTGCTAACATAAGTTAAATATAGTCTAAATAAGTTTATTCTGCATTCTTATATATAACTCTAAGCTGCATAGTAATTAGTCTAATTAGCGTACTTAGTAATTAGTTTGCTTAGTACTAATTAGTAATTAGTATATAGAGTAATTAGTCTTAACATATAACTCTTGCTAGATCTCTACTAGGGTTCTCTCCTTAGTATGTCTAATTATAGTGTTAGAGTCTTAATTCATAATACTATCCCTCTTCTAGCTTAGTTTATCCTAAACTATATTATATAGCTAACGTCCCTTTATCTTTAGTCTTACTAAACATAGCTTACTATGCCCTAGGAGATTAGTACCCTTTATTATTACTAACTTACTAACTACCTAGATGCCTTTAGTTCCTTAACTATGCGTCCTTATTTAACTTATACTAAATATAACTAGTTATATAAGATGCATGTTTATTCTAGGAAATGTAATAAATGTATGCGTTATAGTTAGCGCTATAACCTTTAGGTATTAAAGTCTAAATTTAACTGCCTTCTTAAGGAGAAGGAGCAGTTATAAAGGAAGATTACTAATACTATAAAAGAGTAAGAGGCTATAGATAAGGCGCTTAAGAAAGCTCTTACTACCTATTAAGTAGCTTGCGCTTAAGAGAAGCAGTTATATTAGTAAATAGACCTTCTAGACTATTACGCTAATAATACTATTATAGTAGAGATCCGCGATATTAAGAAGTTAGAGATAGAAGAGAACGCTAAGATGCTTATATTATCTATCTAGGCTAATAGCCTCTTCTTTCTTCCTAAGATATAGAGTGCTTTTAATAACATCTCTTCTAAGTTCTAGGAGATTCCTAACTACTCTACTAGTAGCGTAGATATTAGAAACTCCTTAGGTCCTATTTAGGAAGCATATATTTATAAGTTTTTCTTCTTTATTATAGTAAGGAAATAAGATATGCAAGTTATAATATGTTTCTTATTTCCTAGCTATGCTTTTGTTTTTTCTAATATTATCTAGGCCTAGGTTTAATTCTTTTCTTAGAATTCCTAGATTCTTTCCTAGCAGTTAGTTATATAACTTTTTAGTTCCTAGGTACTTTCTAAATCTAAATGTTATAATTTAGAGTAACTAGACAATATAGACTAATCTACTAAGGTGTCTGTAGCACTAATTAGCTATTGAGAGTAGTGCTCTCCGCTCTATAGTAGGAGCCTAGAGAGTATATACACTCTACTCTCTATGCTCTTACTAATCTCTAGAGAGCATAGAGAGTAGTAAGGGCACAGAAACCTTGTTATAGGAAAGGCAACATATATAGGAACTTAGGATAGACTCTATTTAGACTATATTTAACTTATGTTAGCAATTAACTAATTAGAATTAACTATTATTAAACTCTTGTTGTTTATTAGAACTAATTAGCACTTCTACCTCTTTATGTACTTATCTAAAGAATACTACCTACGCTAACCTCTTAGAGTTAACTATATATATACTAAGGTGTTTAGTACGTATTACTCTACTAGTTAGTTATTAACACTTTAAACACCTTTAAGTATAAGTACTATATTAAGGAACGCTTTAGGAACCCTAGCTCTAAGCGATGCTAGAGGATTAATATAAGTAAGGACTACAGAAGGAGACTATACTATAAAGGTTACTAAACCTAACCTCTACTATAGAGACTAAAATAAACTTAAGGACTAGCTTAACTAAATACATTTGTACTTTATGTTTAATAACATTACGTAGAACAAAACCTTGTTCGCTACTACCTATATACGTAGTAACGCTTAGAGATAGATTAAACCTTACCTTTTAAAGTACCTTAGAGATAATACTAATAACAAGAGAATCTTTAGAAACTTTAATATCTTTAGGACTAAGATTTAGAAGATCTATAGGATCTATAACAATAAGGAAGTTTTAACTAGAGTTATCTAACACCTAACCTAGAAGTTATTAGCTTCTAATTATATAGCTAAGTTTAAGCAACATGCTTAGGTTACAAAATAGAATAACGACGCCTTAATAGTTATATTCTAATAGGGCCTAAAGGATAATATTAAGAATGAACTTATGCGCAATAGAGTAACAAATAATAACCTAGACTAGATAGTAGAGAGCACAATCTAGATTAATAATATATTATATAAGCGAGTAATAGAAAGACGCTATAAATAAGGAGGTAGAAGATATAGCCTTATACCTACTAGCTAGACTAGAGGAACAAACAATTAAGGTAATAACTATAACGCTATAGACTAGGAAGCAAATAACATGTAATAACTTAATAATAGAAGACCTAAGAGAAGAGGACCCTAAGGCAGAAAGACTAGAATAAGATGCTATATGTGTTCAAAAACAGGACATATAGCGCAAGACTATAAGTTAAAGAATAAAGTGCCCTAATAATAGTTTAATTTAATAGAGCAAATTCAGGAATTTAATGTAATCCTTAGAACTTCTAGTAATAAGAAGCCTTAGGGAGGACACTATAAGGAACTAGAGAAG
>ML995974.1:0-21909 GCA_010093825.1 Teratosphaeria nubilosa
GATTCGCTCAGTGCAGTGTATGACACAGGAGTAGAAGAAGAGCCGCTGTCAGTAGAAGGCGGGGAATTTGTGCTCGTATGGGCGTCCGTCGTGTTGGGTTGGTGAGGTGAAGCTCCCGGCGAAGATCCGCTAGTAGTTGAGTAACTTTTCTGCAGTCCGGATAAAGAGTTTAGAGGTCTCGTACTCGAGCTGGCTGTAGATTGTGGCAATGGCTGCGGACTTGACGAGTTGGTCGTGCTCTCTTGTGGTTTCTCCGTTGAGGGACTTGACCCTGTACCAAGCAACCGGTACAAGGCACTCGAGCTTGAGCTACTAGAAGAAGAGGTGTGGGGTGACGTGGAAAGTGCAGTTCCTGCTGTAGGGCGGTTTGGTGTAGAAGCTGCGCCAGGGCCCGAGTAGGCTGTCGGCCCGGAAGATGGCGAGATGTTGTTTGGAGTAGTTGCAACGCTCGGTGATGTGGTTAGTGGTGCGCTCTCGTTGCTGACTTTGTTTGTGTTCTGAGTAGTCGCTGCAGTGTTTTCTGTCTCGTGTGAAGCACCGAGCAGACTGGCGACCAGATCTTGCTCGGTGGAAGAGGTGGATTCGGGCGAAGTCGCTGGGGGTGGTGATGAGGATTGCGAGTATGACTGTAGCTGAGTATGTGTTGTCTGTGGCCCTGTCACGACCAGACTGCTGTTGTTTTCGGCTCGTTTTGTTTTCCGCGGAAAGAAATATTTGTGCTTTGACTGTTCCTGCTCTGCGTGCTTCTGGGCGGGCGCCGTCTCGGCTTTTGTGTACGGGCCAGCCATGGACATGACGGCCAGGGCGGCCAACCATGCCGTTGCAGAACCTTTCATGGTGAGTTGATATTAATGAGGCCGCAGAAAGATGTAAAGGAACTAGGCGACCGGGTGGGATTATCGCTGGAGCCGTGTCAGTACCTGGTCTGTCGCTCCTTCCCGTTTGTTTCGAGCCCTGCGCACCTTCTAATTCCGACTGTTTCAAACGAGTGTGGTTGACGATACGTCAAGGACAAGCGCAAGTTGGCGGGCAAAATAGGTGTAGTCTGCGCTTTGAAGCAAGACTAGGCCATCCTAGCCTTCGGTTGTTGCAAACGAGTGTCGGTAGTTGGTAGCGCGGTCGCAAGACAGCAGATCGCGTATGCAAGAGTCGTGACTCTGCAAGGAGAGCTGCCGCCGCTGCTTGGACGCGCCGTGGTCCTCGTCCCACTGCCTGAAAGAACCGCACGCGCAAGCGTCGGCGCTGCACAAAGACGGCCTCTTTGACTCGTCCCAAATTGCGCCCAAGCCGCCGCTCTCTGGCCAATAGCAGCGAACTGCCCTCTTCCTCGCAGATAGCCGGGGTGCTCGAGACAACTGACGTGTGCTGAGGCTAATAATGGCGAAATAAGCGACAACAATGTTTGGCGCTTCCGGCGTGCTCGCCTCGTGAAGCGACAGCCGCAAGCCGCGCAGTGATTACAAGGTCGTAAGAAACGGGTGCTCAGGCGATGCAAGGTCGGAATAGGCGGGGGTTGGTCGGCGGTGGTGGTGCTTCAAGTGAGTGTGGTGCGTTCGCGCGGAACGGTGTGTCTGTGGACGGGGAAAGGGGGGCGCGTGCAATCGGCGTGTTCGGGTGCTGTTCAATCTCGCGGCGCCGTGTGGATACTGCGTGTGGCCGGGTGCAGTATGTCGTCCGACGAGATGTTGGCCGCCTGAGGCTTTCCTGGTGAATGGACGAGAGAGAGTGTGTGTGAACGGAGCGTTGACCAAGGACCAAGGCACAACGGCGATCAGCCAGCAGCCGAGAAGTGTGCGACGTGCACTAGCCTGAGCCTCCAAAACCGGCTAGAGCCCAAATTTGTCCTTTTCTGATTAGCTCGGCGAGAGGTCCTCGTCAACTATAAATGTTCTGCCTTGCCCAGTACCTCCTCCGTGAACAACAAAGGTTCGATGATGGCTCATCATCCAGCCTGCGCCAGCTCTCGACGTGACTTGTTGGTGGTGACGTTGACAACAATGCTCTCTGCCCTACTACTCTCCCGTTCATCATCGACCACAGATTAATCTGAGCACCTCGCCCTGGGCTCGCCCGACAATCCCTCCGACATGACATGGACATGGACATGGATCGTCTTTGCCCACGTTGTTTCGCCCGCGCCTGCGCCCGTGGCACTGTCCGCATATGAGCCAAATTGCGCAGGTACCATCCCACCATGTCTGTCCGTTGAGGGTAAGCCTTGCCGTCGATCTCGCCGCCTGGCCCACTCACAGCGCGTCCCGTCGTTGCCCGCCCAAAGCCTCTAATGCAGCGGAGCGGCGCGAGAAATGCTTTAATTTGAGGGCTTCCAGCACAGCCGCGATTGCGAAACGCTCGGGGACAGGGTCTCAGACCTCTCTCAACATCACCGCCAGCATCGACCTAGCGACCACAAACAACACGATGATGGAGGACGTCGGTCGTGAGCCTTCAACGCTTCATGCATCGCGGCTCCGTCACCTCACGTGCAGAAAGCGTCGTCAGCTCCGTCCGAAAGGATTTGCGTCGTATGGTAGGTAGCTGCAGGTCAGGTATTGGCTTGATGCAGCCACGAATTCATTTGCTTTCACCCGGGCACGGAAATTCTGCAATGAGCCGCCGCTGCAATTTCTTTGTGATAATCTGCCCATGCTTGGCTCTATGGCTTGATCTTAGACGCTGTTGTGCTTTTCACTGCAGTCTTTATTTCATTTGAGCTGGGTATGGTAGAAGGATCTATTTCCTATCCATGTCCCTGGAGGGGACTGCATGCACATCACCTTACAAGAAGCGTCTGCGACTGGTCCAAAGGATTGCTATCAGCCGCACCGCTCTGAGTCGCAGCGCACGACTGCTGCGCATCTATCAAGTAGGAACTCGAGGCCAGTCTGAGCTCCCGAACGCTGAGAGATACGCCATGCTCTCGCCGACGTTACCACTGTCGCTCTGTGGAGATTTCGGCCTCCAGATATTCCCTGTCTGAACTATACAAATTAAAGTTTGCTGGTTGCAAGGACGGCCATATTTGTGTGTGGCCTCGTCCGTATCTATGGATCTCGCCAAGCAATGCGATGTCAGGCGCAATGTTACCATCACATGCATGAAGCGGGGGCGTAGAAAAGTGTTCAGATCGTGCATGCATCGCAAGCTTGGAAGAGCTTAAGCCTTATGGCTAGACGGGCCGATCGAGCGAATTTTGGAGTGTGACGAGGATTGTGAGAAGCACTTCTCTCGTCTTCCACTCACTATTGTGGTCATGAGACTGACGAAGATGCTAATAGGACATATTCGAGCTCCCTTGTGTGCTACGGTTTCGTGGTTGATCAGTCTGGCTTCCGCCATCGTTCTTCGGGGTTCGACTCGGTGTGGCAACATCGCAAGGGGCGTGAAGCTTCTCGCCTCTGCCTTCCGCTACTATTACAAAGCGGCACTGGCATCAGGTCCTATAGAGTCTTCGCACGCCGTACGTAGTAGCTACGGGGTCCTAGGTCACCTTCGCGATCGAGTGCTAGCCAATCGCTCCTGCTCGCGAAGAGCGGCTTATGCTCGAAATGGGAATCTGGACAAGGTCTTCCTAGAACTTGTAATGTGCGGACGTGCGAAGATTGGTCGGTCCGATCATGTGTTCGCATCGCTCTGGGTGCGGTCGTTGCCGCTTGCGGGTTAAGTATGACCCTGGGTGCCTTTCTGACAATTAGCCGTACATGTCAACTGCGGCGAAAGCGGGTAACAGGCAAAGAGAGCAGGACGGACCGAGACTCATGGTACACAGTTGCTTGCGGTGAATTGAAATGAGTTTAGTTGATGTTCAGGAAACCCTCACAGTCTAAAGGGGAGTGCTCTCGACGAGATGCCACGGCTAGTCGTCTCTCTTTCCTACCTAGTCACTTTCATTACTCGGAGAAGGTGTTGCAACCATGGCTCTGCTTCCCACGAATCATTTTGGGCTGGTTCGGTCAAATGATTTACACTGGGAACCCGCGCGTGTAGAAGTAGACGGTTCAGGGTCATGATACTGGGGATCGACCGAACCCTTTGGGAAGACGATATTTTGTCTAATCAATCAGTCGGTCGCAGTGGACTTTTACGTGGAGTTGGAACAGGTCATCATAGCGTCTCTGTGCTTCGACATAACGACGGACCAACGACCGGATCGACCAATCCATTAGTGGGACTCCTGATTGTCGATATTGTCGTTGTTATTCTTGGATCGGTTCTTACCCAAACGCTAACCCTAAGTGCAGTCGTTAAGAGAGTGATGTTGCCCCAGCACTACCTTATCTCTCTGATGCCTTCCACATTTTGAAAAAAACCTCGCTGAGCGACCAGGCGTGACAGTCTTTGCACGTCGCTCCCGACTTGGTTACGACAAGAACGTAGATGAGCGAGACAGGACCTAGGTACATGTAGTTACATGTATGGGAGGATTTTAGCGAGTCGACACTGCCCGCCAGAAGAGGGCCTCGGCGAAGCCAGCGCGGAGAGCAGTCCGCATCAACAAACAAATCTGGCCCCAGACAACCATCTACACCACCTCCCTTTAATTACACTTCAAGGGTATGCGATTCAACTTCGGATGCGCATTCATGTTGGATAAAGTCCGGCGAATATGAGCGCATCTGATCCATCGCCAGACTGGTGAATCCGCAACAAGGCAACCCGCCTGAACGGCCCGCTCCCCATCGCTGTCCCCGACGTCACATACACGCGACGAACAAACACTACCACAATGACATCGCCAAGCTTGAGCTCGAAGGGCGGGTGCGGCGTCCACGCGCACATTTTCCAGCCGCCAAAGTCACCAGCATCAGCTTTTGCCCCGCCTGCATTTGCTACGAGTACGACACCGGACTACTTTGGCGCGGCGGGGGCGAGAAAGAGGTCGAGAGCGGACAGCAACAACAGACGGAGACCAGACGCAGCGACGTCAAGCTGGAGGCAGTGTGCCACACCAGGCGATGCGGACTATGCGGGTGCGTTCAGCCAAGATAATGGCACCGCAAATGAGAATTACAGATTAGCAGGCGGCTTCGACACCCCAGGGCTGTTGACAGGTTCGGACATGGAGCAGAGGCAGCTGCACTTTGGACCATTGGCCCGAGAACGGAATGGAGCGGCGCGGCTACGATCGTCCTCGAACGGTTCAGCCGAAAAACCGTCCACCTGGACAGGCATGGCCTTTGGTTTTGTCGGCAAATTCTTCAGCTTTGGCACGAGCGTATTCAAAGGTTTCTACGCTGGCGGCGGAAAAGGTTATGCGATGCCAGACGCATCGCCAAACGAACCGCGCGCATCCAGCAATGAAAGCTGTCCAAGTCCACTTCCTGGCGCTTGGCAGAACGAAGAAGATCGTCTGAACTGTTTGAAGCATGACAACCCGCACTCGCCATCAGCAAGACCGACGCGCCCGGTGAACAAGAGGAGGCAGACCGACAGGGAGAGCTGGGTGATGGTTGGGACGCCGGATCTGGAGGCAGCGAGTCCCAAACGGAAGCAGTCTGGAACCGACATAGCAACACGCCACACATTGGCGGCACGTCCGTCGGCATCACGAGCGTCGACCAGGAAGAACCTGATACCAGAACCAAGACGGCAGACATCAGAGCCCAGCGCTGCTGGCAGCCCAGTGCAGCTTCAATTGCCCACCTTACCAATGCGACGAGCATCGGTGGCGCCTGTGCGGTCAAGTCCACGATCGAGCAAACCGCTAGAACGTGCGTTCGTCACGACAGCGAACGCAGCGTACGTGAGCCCTGAAGCGGAGAAGTACGTCAAGCGGAATGCAAGGCGCAATAGGCAGGCAGAGTCCGCTATTGGCGACATGAGTAGAAAGCTGGCGGATCTGATTCGGCAAGGACAAGAAGCACTGGGGACGAAGTATTCGGTTGAAGGAAGCGGTTACGATGACGAGGATGAGGGTTTCGTCGACGAGGAGTGGTGATGCTCGGGAGGAGGAATCGAAGGCCATCTACGATATGGTCGTCGAATTGCGTTATTCGGAAGACATACTCCTGTTACAGCCAGAGCATATGGCAACAATAAATGGGTTTGTGGATTGGTGCTTGTCCGCGTTTGGAGATACCCTTTTCGTACAGAATGCACATAGATACGATCAACGAAGAGGCCAACAGGGGCGGCGTATGTAGCAGGATTATGAAAATATCCTATTAATCGCGACGGCTCGTCAGGGCTCATATAATAATGGACAATATTATTATTATACATGTACGTACCTTGGTATCAGCCTTACGCGTACCCTGAGCCAGCCAAGCACCCTGACGTCGGCATTGGCGAGGAGAGCGCCGAGTGGCTTTCTGTACTTAGAACGGGCTGCGCCTCCAAGTCATGTACGAACGAGCGGCCCCTGGAAGGTAGCCATCTCCGGTTCACGATCCACGACATACCACACCAGAGACATTTGTTTGCCGTGCGAGTGCGGGCGCTTGCACCATCAGCGGGCTCACCACGCAAATATCGACGGAAAGCCCAATTCGTCCGTGCCCGCAGCAACAGCCTTGCTTGACAGAGTATTGACTTTGGGTCGACGATACAGAGGTACAAGGCGGAGTAGCAACGAGTTTCAGCAACCTTCACGCGCGCCGCCTTGAACATCACTACCCTCTATTGCTCCGGACTGAGGCAACCCGGGAATTGTTCGATTCGACTACGTACTGCTTCTATCAACCCCGCCAGCAACGGATAGCGGACGGGCAACATGTCGTGGAAGCTTACCAAGAGTACGTCGCCCCGCTGACCCAACACCGCGATATGCTGCAGAAGCCGAAGACGACGCTGACCGTTGCATCTCTTGCACAGAGCTGAAAGAGACGCACCTCGCGCCGCTGGCCAACACCTTCTCGCGCTCCTCCTCGCAGTCGACCATCGCCAACGACCCCGCCAAAACCCCCTCCGCCGCGACCACGCCCGGCACACAGACGCCGACCTCGCAAGCATCCACCGCACCGACGACCGGGAGCAGCAATGGCTCCGACGCACAAGGCATCGCGGACTCAGAGGCGATGCTGTCCCCGCCGCCCGCCGCAGCGCGCCCGGGGGTCTTGATCCTCACATTACATGAAGCACGTGGCTTCAGCTTACCGCCGGGCGCCGAGCAATCCTTCTCCCAACGAGGTCACGGCAGCAGTATGAGCGCCGGCGGCAGCTTCGCGGGCAGCTATATGGGCAACAGCGCGCGACCCGGGTCGCAACAAGCACAGCAGCAATACCGGCCAGCCTCGGCAGCCGGTGGCGGCGGCATCAACAGCGTGCCATCCACCCACGGCAGGTACAACAGCAAATACCTGCCCTACGCGCTCGTAGACTTCGACAAGCAGCAGATCTTTGTCAATGCCGTAGGAGGCAGCCCCGAGAACCCCGTTTGGGCGGGTGACAGCACGCAGTACAAGTTCGATGTCAGCAGGGCTACGGAGATCAACCTCTCGTTGTACATCAGGAACCCGAATGCGCCGCCCAATGCCGGTCGGCAGCAGGATATCTTCATTGGAACAGTCCGACTTACCCCGAAATTCACCGAAGATGCCGCGGCGAATGCTACAGCCGCGCCAGTGGCGTCAGACAGCAAGAAGAAAGATGCGAGAGGCATGCCGCCGCCGCCAGCCACTCCAACGAATGGACAGGTAGGCGTGCATTGGCATGACGTACAATTTGGAACCGGTGCCATGCGGATAGGTGTCAAGTTTGTGGAGAACAAGCAGCGATCTCTCAAGATCGAGGACTTTGACTTGCTCAAAGTCGTCGGCAAGGGCAGCTTCGGCAAGGTCATGCAAGTCATGAAGAAGGACACGCAGCGAATCTACGCCCTCAAGACGCTTCGAAAACAGCACATTATCAGCAGATCAGAAGTCGCACATACGCTCGCTGAGCGATCGGTGCTGGCGCAGATCAACAACCCATTCATCGTGCCACTCAAGTTCAGTTTCCAGAGCCCGGAGAAGCTGTACCTGGTCCTAGCTTTCGTCAACGGAGGCGAGCTCTTCCATCATCTCCAGAGGGAGCAGCGTTTCGACATTAACAGGTCGCGATTCTACGCCGCCGAGCTTCTCTGCGCGCTCGAGTGCCTTCATGGCTTCGGTGTCATTTACAGAGATCTGAAGCCGGAGAATATTCTGCTAGACTATGTGGGCCATATCGCATTGTGCGACTTCGGACTGTGCAAACTGGACATGAAGGATGAGGACAAGACGAACACGTTTTGCGGTACGCCGGAATACTTAGCGCCGGAGCTGCTACATGGGCAGGGCTACACCAAGGCGGTCGACTGGTGGACGCTCGGAGTCTTGGTATATGAGATGTTGACTGGGCTACCTCCGTGAGTTGCCTCGAACTCAATCTTAGCTGAGCAATCGATCTTGCTAACGACCTTCACAGATTCTACGACGAGAACACCAACGAGATGTACAGAAAGATTCTGGCAGAACCCCTAACCTTCCCAGGCCCGGAGATAGTGCCTCCAGCGGCGCGGGATCTGCTCACCAAGCTCCTCGACCGCGACCCAACGCGTCGCCTCGGCACTAACGGCGCCAGCGAGATCAAGGCACACCCATTCTTCCACAGCATCGACTGGCGAAAGCTCCTGGACCGAAAGTACGAACCCAGTTTCAAGCCGAATGTGACTGATGAACTGGATACGGCGAACTTCGACAAGGAGTTCACAAGCGAGGCGCCGACGGACTCGTACGTGGAGGGTCCTATGTTGAGTCAAACCATGCAGCAGCAGTTTGCGGGGTGGTCATATAACAGGCCGGTCGAGGGCTTGGGAGACGCAGGAGGAAGTATCGTGCAGGGGAATGCTTTTGATCAGCGGTAGAAGGCTGATTGGAGGGGGTTGAAGGATATGACGCTCGCGAGGTGTGAATCATGTGCGGCTGCTGGAAGGCATGGCAGTCGTGGCGATGAGTGGTGTGATAGAGGTGTGGAGAAGCCTGGGCAGTGAAAGTCGAGGGAGTGTGGAGTTTTGACGAGGAAAACGGCGTACTTAGATGGGTGGGGACTCGGGAAGGAGCGGTGGACTTCTGAAGATGATGCCCAAAAGATGCACACGCGAACGAGATAAATGCGGTCGGAGGTACTTTGATACCATTTGACATGAAAGCTAGAGTACCCAATGCTACGAGATGGTCTCACATAGCGTCTGAACTTGGCTTTAGTCTGTCTCCCTTGATCGTACGGAGTGTTTCCTGTTCGCAGTCCGTTTTGCAAGGTACATACATTCCTGTTGGTGGACTTGGATGAGCCAGGAAAAGTAATAGGCTTGGACAAAGCATCACCTCAAACCCCAGCGGTTCTCCAGTCGAGGCCGCTCGTCAAGTCACCTTATCCTTTCGCAATCAACTAAGATCGAAGAGATTGAAGTGTGGACCCTCCGATATAGCCAGGATTCATCAAGTCATGTCTGGCACCCAAGGTCGTCAATCTAGATGCTGTCGTTTGCCGCAGGTCATCGAAGCTTCTGTCCTTGTTTCCACTGGTGATAGTCATTTTGAACACCACCTTTTGCAAAGACCCGGTCTGCACGTCATCACGTATTTGGACCTCATGCCGGCCAAGCTTATCCCTATGCCGATAGTGCTTGCTATACTGGGCCTGGAAGGACCGATCCACTTCGATTCCGTCGCTGGAGTGGTAAGATATGAGTTGCCGCGCCACTGAATCATTTTCTGCATATCTCTTCGCAGAAGCGAACGCTTCTTGCAACGTCGCGCCCGCGAATGCGACGACCAGCTGCTCTATGGTTAGGTCCATTCCTCTGCGGGCAATGCGCAATTGTATAAGATCGTTCGAGCCTTTGAGCGCTTGGCGGTTTTCCAGGGATTGGCGCTGATTATATAAGAAGAAAGGCACCGTCCTGTCTCCTAGTCCGAGTAGACCGGCTGGGATACACCATTTGGCGAAAACCGAGTCTGGCAGCCACGCAGGCCTGAAGCAGCCCTGCTCCAATATCCACGCGTTGGCGGGTATGGCCGCAACAATAGGTGGCAACCCACCGTCGGCCAGGCGAAAATAAAAGTTTTGCTTGGCGTCGTGCCAGCGACTCGTGACTCTCGGCTGCGTGCGTTCTCTAGACGAGCTGATGAGCAGCTCCTTTGGACTTGCAGAAACGAAGTCGTTTGAGTGTATCGGGGTCAATCGCGGCATATACCTCGTGAGCTGATCAGAGTCGCACGAAGGGGGCTTACTGCGAATGAACGGAAAGCGGTCTATGAAAAGCTCGTGTATGGTGACGCCTACTCCGGTGTTCGCCAGCGAGATGTGCTCGACGGGTTGTAAGAGGAGGTACAGCCCAATCATCTCTTTTTCTTCCAATCGACAACCTATGTCGGCAGCGATGAGCGTCGTCTCACAGGTCGTCGAGGGAAGTTCATTGACAGGCACACATGGCAAGGTCAATCGAAGACCGGCATTGGTTGCTTGGAAAGGCTGCAGCATCGGGACCGAGTCGCGCAAACGAATGTTGGCCCAGTTTTCGAACCCCTGTGGGTTGTCCGCCAGCAGCTTTTCGTTTTGCGCGATATCATCGCCATTGAACGAAACTTGTCTAGACCAGGCGAAGATTGAGAGGTCGGTGGATGATTTGATAAACTCTTCTTGTAGGCGGCGGAACGCTTTCGAGCCTTCGCCGTAAATGATCGGGAGACTGACGCCGAGGATGCCAAGAAGTGCGTATGCTTCGTCTTCTACTCTGGTAGTCTCCCTAGAGGAGGCCCAAGAGAATTTCCGCGCTACGCACACGTCATCCAATGCCTTTATCTTCAGCAACACATCCAGCTCGATGCTCGTGATTCGCGAGACCCGCGCTGCCAAGTCTTGCAGCTGTCCGTAGGGAGCCCAATGACAATCCCAAAAACAGACCTTTTGTGGAGCGAGTAATTCTTGAAGTGTCCAGCCTCGCGTCCACCATCGGCTCTCTTCAAATCTCCTCCATTTGACAGCATCGTCGACACAGAGCGAGTCCCAGGTTTCAGCGAAATATGCATGACAGACTGCAGCTGACTGATACCAGGAGAACATCGAGTTGATGGCCTCGGACAATTCAGTGGAGCTATGCTTGTCGATGCAGCAAGTGTCGATCCAAGTCCACAGCAGGCCATCTTCAATAGTCTGCTGGCAGATGTATCGGATTTTCGTCCAACCCAGCTTGGTCTGAGCAGTTTCGAGGTGCTCAAGATCCCGATACAAGACTTCCTCCTCACCCCATGTGTGAGAGAGAATCGTGTACTGCACGTCTGAAAGTGAGTTGAAGAACTTGAGCTTGTAGGTGAGGACATTGAGAAGCCACATTCTGCGCGGCTGTCCCTTGGAATCTCAGAGTGATAGAGCTGTTCTGCCTTCCTGAGCATCGAATGTCTGGCACAAGGTGGGCAGACCAAGATGGCATATCTCTGGATTCGAGACATGCTGCTTCAACAGACAAGGCTGCGCGCAGCACACCGCAGAAGTTTCCTCAGGCAATGCATTACTGGACTCAGCCGCAGTGGCTTGGCAGCCTCTTCATGCATACATGAGGATTTGGCGAGGCTGCGTGGCAGTAATGAATGTAAGCTGGGCATCGAGCTCTTATCGCTGGGCGAGTGGGCCGCTGCCGCAGCGTGCGTTCACGTGCCAGACACATTACTGCATCTATAATGCTGCTGGGTGCTGGCTATATGGTGAGTGATGTTCGCACGAGGCATTCCTTCATCCTGTCTAGCGCGTGGCAGTACCGCCGTGGTGTAGCATCAGATGCTGCCATGAAGCGCAGAGATAGATCGGCAACGGGGAGCGTACGGCATTCTGGTACATGACCTTGGATGCATACAGATGCGGAAGAGAGGAAGAAGATGAATCATGAGGAAATTGAGCTAGTGCTCGGCGACGGATCCTTCCAGCCGGCTTGGCGAAAGCTTAGTTCGCGTCTTCCTCCCCCTCGTCCCGTCTTGTCTTGGCACATAGAGCCGGCCTGTTTGAATCAGCACGCGACTGTCACATGCTTCGCCTTCATCCCCCATAAACATGGGCCTGATCACCAAAGCAAAAGGCGCGCCCAAAGGCGACTCTTCCGCGGGCGGAGGCGTCAAGTACATCTGCAACATCTGCTCCAACGACATTACAGCGACCGTCCGGATACGATGCGCCAGCAAACAGTGCAACGACTACGACCTGTGTGTGCCTTGCTTCTCTCAAGGCAAACAGAACCTGCACCATGACGCGCGCACACATCCCTACCAGGTCATCGAGCCCCACAGCATACCCATCTTCGACGAGACGTGGGGCGCGGACGAGGAATTGTTGTTGCTCGAGGGCGCGGAGCAGTATGGTCTGGGCTCGTGGGCGGATATCGCAGATCATATTGGGGGTTACAGAGAGAAGGATGAGGTGCGCGATCACTATATCAAGACATACATCGAGAGCTCCAAATTCCCGCTCCCAGAGCGCGCAAGCCCAAGCGACAAAAGGCTGAGTGAGAGCGTACCGCGGGAGGAGTTCCAGGCCAGGAAGAAGAGGAGGATCGAGGAGCGCAAGGAGAAGATCGCGGACAATGCGCTCACCACGCCCACTCCTGCGAAGCCCACAAGCAGTATCCCGAGTTGTCATGAGGTTGCAGGATTCATGCCAGGTCGATTGGAATTTGAGTCAGAGTACTTCAATGAGGCGGAAGAAGCCGTACAGCACATGCAATTCTCACCCGACGAGGGGCTGAATCCACAGACTGGCCACTTCGACCCGGAGACAGAGCTGAAGATGGTTGTCATGAGCATATATAATGATCGCCTAACTGCCAGAATAGATCGGAAGAAGATAATATTCAATCACAAGCTGCTCGATTATCGCAAGAATACCGCAATCGAGAAGAAGAAGACGAAGGAGCAGCAGACGTTGTTCAACAAGCTGAAGCCGTTCGCGAGAATGATGTCTCATTCTGACTTTGTCACCTTCTCGGAGGATCTCGAGAAGGAACAGAACCTGAGGCAGGCCATTGCGCAGTTGCAGGAGTGGCGAAAGTTCCGAGTGTCAACGCTAGCGGGCGGCGAGAAGTACGAAGCAGAGAAGGCTGCGCGAGCGGCACGAAGTACGCAAGCCATGGGCCAGTTCGACCGCATGAATGGATTCAGCAGCGGACGCGCCAACCGGCCTCAGCCTCCCGAGACAGCAGCCGCGGTCACAGAATACACGACCAAAGACCTTCCTGTCCGCCTCTCCACCGCCAGCAATGGCGCGACTGGCAACCTGCAAACACCGCCTCATTCGGACACCTCACCCTCGAAACCCTCGGCACCACAAATTGCTGCTATTCCGAATCTTCCTCTCGCCAGACACGACGAGGAAAACGCGCCAGATCTGCAGCTGCTCTTGCCTGCGGAAAGAGATGTATGCGCCAAGTTGCATCTGCAGCCCAAGGCATACATAGCGATCAAGAATGAGGTATTGCAGCATGCGGCGACCAATGATGGCAAGTTGAAGAAGAAACAGGTTAGGGAGTTAAGTAGGATCGATACGACCAAGGGTGGGAGGCTATTCGAGTTTTGGGTGCAGAGTGGATGGATTGACAATGCTGCTAAGTAGGATCGGCGGTATAGAAACGGAAACGCCGCCCTTAAGGACCGGAAGGGCCATGGTCGAGCGGGTTGAGGACCGCCACGACCGGCGAGGTGCATGAAAATGGATGGTAGCTTCGTTGAAGGGTGTGGACGAGCAATAGGGCCGGGGGCAGCAGGCCTGGGCCTTGGAAACGATGACATGAATAGTCCGTAGCGGAGTTGGAATGAACTAAGAGCATGCCTCTCACATGCATGTGACTCGTGCGCATTTTCTTTGCCGTCACTATGGATCTCTTGTGCATTATGCGAGTCGGTCTGATATGCCAATCGAGCAAGATCAAAAGAGGAAGGCACGCATGATTAGACGGGTATGCAAAATGGCAATGATCAGTGAATTATGGCAGCGCACGTGTAATGTGGATGTCATGCAACAGGAACGCTTCTCCCATGCTGGACTTGCAGACGGACCCCACCACGTCATCGTGCGAGCTGTGGAACACTTTTGTTCCATGCTCATAGTACATCTACTCGATCACCCCTCCATCCAGGCTGCGTGATAAACAACAGGGAACTCTCACTGCCAAACACAATCAGCACCCACGTCTCCAGAGAATAAACTGTATTCTACCGCGACAATGCCCGGCTTCAGTCAAGCCAACGAGCTTCCAGCATGGAAGTCGCTCATGGACCACCACGACAAACTCGGGCGCGGCATGGTGCTCAAGACCGAGTTCGAAAAGGACCCCAAGCGCTTCGCCAAGTACAGCAAGACGTTCCACAACGACGCCGACAAGTCGGAGATTCTGTTTGACTTCTCCAAGAACTTCCTGACCGACGACACGCTGCCGCTGCTGGTCAAGCTGGCCCAAGAAGCCAAGCTGGAGGACCTGCGCGATGACATGTTCAAGGGCGAGAAGATCAACTTCACCGAGAAGCGGGCCGTCTATCACGCCGCGCTGAGGAATGTCAAGAACGAGAAGATGGAGGTGGACGGCGAGAGTGTAGTCGAGGAGGTCAACAGCGTGCTGGAGCACATGAAGGAGTTCTCCGAGCAGGTCCGCAGCGGAGAGTGGAAGGGTTACTCCGGCAAGCCCATCGACACCATCATCAACATCGGCATTGGCGGCAGCGATCTGGGGCCCGTCATGGTCACTGAGGCTCTGAAGCCGTACGGCAAAGAGAACTTCAAGCTGCACTTTGTGTCCAACATTGACGGCACGCACATTGCCGAAGCCCTGAAGCATAGCAACCCAGAGACCACGCTGTTTTTGATCGCGTCCAAGACTTTCACCACTGCCGAGACGACTACAAATGCTAACACTGCCAAGAAGTGGTTCCTGTCCCACGCCAAACAGGAAGATGTCGCGAAGCACTTTGTTGCGCTGTCCACCAACAAGGCTGAAGTTGAGAAGTTCGGTATTGACAGCAAGAACATGTTTGGTTTCGCCGACTGGGTCGGTGGCCGCTACAGTGTCTGGAGTGCCATTGGTCTGAGCGTGGCGCTGTACATTGGCTTTGACAACTTTCACGAGTTCTTGGCTGGTGGCAATGCCATGGACCACCACTTCAGGACGGCACCGTTGGAGGAGAATATTCCGGTCATCGGTGGTCTGCTGAGTGTGTGGTACTCGGACTTCTTTGGCGCCCAAACACATTTGGTTGCTCCGTAAGTGTGCAGTTTCCGCATTGAGTCTGAGCATAATGATGACTGACTGATGATTCACACAGCTTCGACCAATACATGCACCGCTTCCCCGCCTACCTGCAGCAACTCTCCATGGAGTCCAATGGCAAGGCCATCACCCGTTCTGGCGACTACGTCAAGTACACCACTGGCGCCATCCTCTTCGGCGAGCCAGCAACAAACGCCCAGCACTCCTTCTTCCAGCTCCTCCACCAAGGCACCAAGCTTATTCCCACGGACTTCATCCTCGCAGCCGAAAGTCACAACCCTGTAGAGAATAACCTGCATCAAAAGATGCTCGCGTCCAACTTCTTCGCGCAAGCTGAAGCTCTGATGATTGGCAAGACCCCAGACACGGTCAAGGCTGAAGGTGCTGCCGACGAGTTGGTCCCGCACAAGGTGTTCTTAGGCAACAGACCCACGACTTCGATCCTAGCGCAGAAGATAACCCCTGGCACGCTTGGTGCGCTTATCGCCTACTACGAGCATGTCACTTTCACCGAGGGCGCAATCTGGAATATCAACTCTTTCGACCAGTGGGGCGTGGAGCTTGGCAAGGCGTTGGCAAAGGGCATCCAAAAGGAATTAGACACGAAGGAGGAGGTTAGCAGCCATGACAGCTCGACATCGGGATTGATTAACGCTTTCAAGAAGAAGGCGGGGCTGTTGTGAACCGTGAGTGCTAGGAGAGAAGATGGCCAACCAGGAGCGAAGCTTTAGATGGGTTCAGGGTTGACGTTATCGTGATCCGTGATGTTGTACTTAGCAGGTCGAATGAAAGCGAGTATCAGGTCTGTTGATGTTGTGGATGATTATGAATGTATGCAACAGATTTCAGTGATTCCTCTTGCTTTTGCTCGGCGGTCGTGGAGAACGATGATCTCAGCGTAAGGACTGAAGAATCCGGCACGTCTCTCTCAGTCTAGAAGAAGCGGCTCTCTTGCAGTGCAATAGGAATGACAGCTGCTTACCTCAAGAGCAAAAGACTTGCCCACTAAGGATAAACTCAGTCTTCGCGCCTCCAGGGGCGAGGAGCAGGTGTGCTGAGATCTGAGTGGACGACCAGGAGCTCACATTCAACGTGTGGCTGGCTCAACTGATCGTGCGAGCGTGCGCTGGGCCAAGATCATTCTCATTGATTTGAGCAAAGCTTACCGAAGGTTTTACTACATCCAGGACCTACGAGTGCGGTGTGCCCGTGCTGCATGCCTCTCCACGCGCCCGGAACACTTCCTCTACAGCATATCGACTAGCTTGGCACCTAGATTCATCCTCGACATCTGGTTCATTACCAAGCATCGTGTGCGCTCGTTGCGGCGCCTGCTGAGGGTCGATCTCCTCTGGACTGCTCTTGGGCAAAGCCGCCCTCTCTCCGCTGCTGGGTCTTTTTATTGTGGCAATCGGGTGAATGCTGATGAATCTGCACCTTCGGAGTGAAAGGACGAAATGACGAAGGCGATCCTGTGGACGAGTAGGTTTCCTCTAGCTCGTGTCTGACGTCCCGCATGTCGAAATTGGCGTCAACATCCATAGCTTGAGCATCTTGCTCACGGATCGGCCGAGCATTATTTCCGAGCGCTCGGAGGTTCTCGGCTTTGCCGGCTTTACGATGACCTTCCAGCTTTTCTCGAGCTTCACGACGATTGCGGTCTATCCATTCCGTTGAGGTCTCGCGAGCAGCTATCTGTGCTTTGCGCCGTGCTTTCTGACGCTGCTCTGTAGCCGCCATTCTCTCGCGTGCAATACGAGCCTGTCGCTCGTCTTCAGTCTGTTGAGATGTGCTGTTAGCATACTGACCTGGTTTCCAGCGATACTCGAGTGGCTCCTGGGCAGAGTCATGACGATCGTCTGCGTTACTAGGCCTAGTGTCGAGACCTGTGGACTGCGGGCTGTCGGGGAATGAGCTTACTGCTGGACTGAACTGAACCTTGGCTGCTCGTTGCTGTGAGATGCTCGCTGCGTCCAATTCAGCTCTCTCGGCTGTGAGCTTGGACTGTGATGATATTGGCGTCTCTCCAGATGAAGCAATTGGTCTGCGGCGCTCGTTATAGGCTGCACGTGGTAAATTCATCGTGTGTGCCTTGACGTACACAGCAGTGCCACCTGGAAGCACTGTCCGAAGAGGAAACTCGGAAGCCACGCCTGGCGGGCTAGGTCGGCTGTCCTGAAAACCCCCAAGCCCAGCTGTTTTTCGCCGCGAAGGTGGGGATCGCGATAGTCCTGCGGCGATGCTCTCGGCGTGCAGTGGCGAAGACACGGACGACGGACTATCTTCTGAAGTGCGCTTGCTTGTGGTGTCTGGCCGATGACTCTTCTTGCGCCTCTTGCGCTCACCATGGCGACTCGTGAGGGCCGTGACATCGCGATAGACACGTTCTGTTCCATGCGAACCCTGAGTGACTATGTAGCCATCCTGAATACGATCCTGAGTTGGCCTGCGTTCCTCCAGATGAGCCCGCTGTACTGGCTCGCGGTCTACATTAGAGCAGAGTCGCTGGTCAGCGGCCTGCGCACAGTAGTGCACTCTTTCGATGCGTTCCTCCTGTCCGTCAGGTTGCTGATATAGCTTAGTCTCGACGAGACACATAGCGGATGTGCTTTCGATCAATAAAATCAGCTTGTTCTTCTAAGCGTAAGGTTATCAGCGGTGCTTTACTGCCTGCTGGCACGGCAAAGCCCGATATCTGTTCAAATGCAATAGAAGCGAAGATGGGAAACCCAATGTCACAAACCAGCAGAATTTAGCGTGTGCTGAAATATATGATTCCGAGAGCCACGAAAGAGTTACTGATATCTTGCAGCCTACTCGAGCATGACAAAGGACCTCACGCAGGCTATGCCAGCCACACTGGAGACTGCCATGAGGCCATGAACACAGGAGACGGGTATTCATGAGGTCGAATGTGCATCGCCCCGAGCATCGCCATGTGCGTATCTGAAGCTGAATGTAGTTGCCTCAGGATCTCCATCGGACAGTGAGGGCCAGTCGAAGTCCTGCTTGCGAATGACGCGGAAGGCGGTCCAGAGGATTCTACTGCTGCCTGTCACAAGACCGAAAGTCAGTTTTCGAGCCAACATGGATGCCTGAAGATGGCCTCTCTTTCTGCAATCCGCCACGGAGTGCGTTCTCGATTTTCCCGTGAATTCACGTCATCTTTCTGGAGTTCCCTTGCCTTACGGAGGTGCCTATTGCTTAACCCGCGGACCACACTCGGGGGCCATGATCCGAACCATCGAGGTGTCGATGCTGAGCGAATATCTCATAGTGTCGAGGAGGATTTGGAGATGGAAGGTGTCTGAATTTGGTGGAGGCGCGGGGTCGGGGAATTGTGGCTGAGGCATCATCACCGCGCTACCTCCGAGGTGGCGAAAGTCTGTCCGATCGGCGATTTTAATCCTTAACTTTAAGCAGAACAACCATCTTTAATCCATTACTATACTATTAAAACATGAAGGAATATGCTCCGGAAATTCGTAGATTAATCCTTAGATACTTTTTAAAGATTACATATTAACAGATTAAATTACAACTAAAATCTAGAGAACTATAGAGTCTAGAGTAAGAAAGTTCTATAATAGAAGTAGAAGGCATGCGAAAGGCAATAAGTTCTATTATTATATAGAAGCCTCTTATTTAGTACTATAGTCTAGTAGACTAAGATATATTCTATCTAGATCTTAAGAATTAATTTGATTAAGAGAGATATAGTAGAGTAAAAACTAAAATTAGCTAATAATTAAGAGTACTTAATATTATATTTTAGGTTAATTACATATAAAGAAAGTAGTAATAGAAGAGAATATTCTAATATTAGATACTATATAAATATAAGATCTAGTATATAAAATAAGTATATAAGATAGAAAGAGAAGAATAATATTATAAATTAAGAAGAGTATAGAGAGCATATAAGTAAGTATACAGATTATAGTTATAAAACAGATAGTACTAATTATAGTACTATAGGACTTAATATGTTATGCGAAGAAACATATGCCTAACTAAAGAAAGAAACTTAGTAGTTAAATATATAACTATACTTAGCGACTATTTAGCTAACTAACTAGTTAAATAGTTAAATAGTTAAATAGTTAAGTGCTAAGAAAGATGCTACCTTCTTATATATATAGAGAATATAGAATAGACTTATTTAGACTATATTCAACTTATATTAGTAATTAACTAATTAGAACTAACTATTATTAAACTCTTATTATTTATTAGAACTACTTAGTACTTCTTTCTTACTATATACTTATCTAAAGAAGCTACTAACGCTTACTTATTTAGGTTATATATACTAAGATATATATAGCCTACTAGTTAGTTATTAATACTTTAAATACTCTTAAGTATAAGTTCTATATTAAGGAACACTTTAGAAACTCTAGCTCTAAGCAAAGCTAGAGAATTAATATAAGTAAGGACTATAGAAGAAGACTCTACTATAAAGATTACTAAACTAGACCTCTATTATAGAGATTATATTAAGCTTAAGAACTAGCTTAACTAAATATAGTTATACTTCTTATTTAATAATATTATATAGAATAAAACCTTGTTTGCTACTATCTATATATATAGTAATACTTAGAAATAGATTAAACTCTACCTTTTAAAGTATCTTAGAGATAGTACTAATTATAAAGAACTTTTTAAAAACTTTAATACCTTTAGAATAGAGATTTAGAAGATCTATAGAATCTATAACAATAAGGAAGTTTTAACTAGAGTTATCTAATATCTAACATAGAAGTTATTAGTTTCTAATTATATAGCTAAGTTTAAATAATATGCTTAAGTTATAGAGTAGAATAATAATGCCTTAATAGTTATATTCTAATAAGGCTTAAAGGATAATATTAAAGATAAACTTATATGTAATAAAGTAACAAATAATAACCTAGACTAGATAATTAAAAGTATAATCTAGATTAATAATATGTTATATAAGTGTTATAGACTAAACTAATAAGCGCTACTAACTAACTAATCCTAGAGAAAGCTATACTATAGGCTAAGGAATATTCTACTATAGCTTACTTATAGTACTTCTACTACTTATAGTAATTCTACTAAGAGTACTAAAAGCAAGAAAGTAGCAATAGTAAACTATATAGTATAGATACTTACTATATATATAAGAACGTAGAATAGACTCTATTTATACTATATTTAACTTATGTTAGTAATTAACTAATTAGTACTTCTTCTTCTTTGTATACTTATCTAAAGAATAATACCTACGCTATTATTTAAAGCTACTTAATTAAGAGGTCGAATTATTCTAGGTATAGATAGCGCTTTTGTCCTTATATTAGAAATATCTCTTTATATCTTCTAGCAATTGTAACAAACATACTTATAGCTTCTATATATCTAGATATTATAAACTTAACTAGTTTAGTTTCGTTTATATTATTATTACCTTTCTATTCTTTATCTAACATATTGTCTTCCTTACTATCTCTAGCTTCTATTATACTATTATCTTATTTCTTAATAATATTAACTTCTTCTATATATAGTTAGTCTTATCTTAGGTACTTCCTAGTTTATTATACTAGATTAGTAATATTCTTCTATTATACTTCTCTCTTATAGTAGAGACTTTACTAGTTCTTTATAAGGTTATTAGCTATCTTTACAACTTTAATAGGTGCGTTATAGATATATAGGAGCGTGTTAACTATATTATTAACATCTCTTATAACCTTAGTCTATTAGGTCTTATATTTCTAGTCTCTATAAATATAGACCCACTCTAGTACTCTAGGTAGTAGTAGCTACTATACTTATTATTTCTTATTAAGGTGTTTTAAGTAGTTGTTATTATAGCATCTTAACTAATCTTCTGCTTTATATACTTATAATATTTTGCTCTATATTATAGATAGTTATATAGGTTCTTAATTCTTCTTAGAATTTAAGTTATAGTATAAAGGCTTCTCTATCCTCTCTTCTTTACTCTTCTTACTTATATTATTATAGGCTACTTCTATTATAATCTCCTATTTTAGTATAACCTCTAGGTTATTAGAATTATTATCTATATATTCTATAGATCCAAATTTGTATTCTAAAGCTATAAGTATTACCTAGCTAAGAGTTATATCTAGCTTCTAGATAGCTCTACTTACTAGTTCCTCCTACTTTATAGTAGAGTCCTTAGTCTAGTTCTCCCTTATATAGTATTTATTAAGCTAAACCTTATAGCTACTTATAGGCGAATTATGCTTCTCTAGCTCTTTATAGTATTCTTTCTAAGGCTTCTTATTATTAGAGGTTCTAAGCATTATATTAAATTCCTAAATTCGCTCTATTAAATTAAACTATTATTAGAGTACTTTGTTCTTTAACTTATAGTCTTACGCTATATGTCCTGCTTTTAAATATATATAGCATCTTATTCTAGTCTTTCTGCCTTAAGGTCTTCTTCTCTTAGGTCTTCTATTATTAAGTTATTATATATTATTTGCTTTCTAGTCTATAGCGTTATAGTTATTACCTTAATTATTTGTTCCTCTAGTCTAGCTAGTAGGTATAAAGCTATATCTTCTACCTCTATATTTATAGAATCTTTCTATTGCTTGCTTATATAACATATTATTAATCTAGATTACGCTCTCTACTATTTAGTCTAGGTTATTATTTGCTACTCTATTATACATAAGTTTATCTTTAATATTATC
>ML995975.1:0-20436 GCA_010093825.1 Teratosphaeria nubilosa
ACTTATGTTAACTACTTATATTAACTAAGTTAACTTATTTTCTAAATTAAATAGTAAAGCATTTCTATATTATGCTTAGGTTTATTCTCTATAGATCTTTATAGATTGTTATTATTATTTAAGCTCTCTCTATTATTCTTATATAAGGAGCTAACTTGCTTAGTACTTAAGCTTCTTTCTTTTTACTTGTTTTCTAACCTAGCTTTAGTAGTATATTACTTCTTGTCTTTTCTTATAACTTCCTATTAGAGCTTCCTATTACTCTATATGTTTAAGAACTTAAATTACTTATATTACCTAAAACTATGCTTATAGAGCTTATACTTAGTCTCTTATTTCTTTTATAATATATAGGCCTTCTAGGGTAATATAACTTCTATCTCTCTAGAAGTAGCTTCTAATTAGTAGTATATCTTATATATATTATCTAAAGCTTACTTCTTCTCTATCTACTAATTAATACTTCTAGAACATCCTTTAAAGCTACTTAATTAAGAGGTTAAATTGTCCTAAGTATAGATAGCGCTTTTGTCCTTATATTAGAAATATCTCTTTATATCTTCTAGTAATTGTAATAAATATACTTATAGCTTCTATATATTCTAATATTATAAACTTAACTAGTTTAGTTTTATTTATGTTATTATTACCTTCCTATTCTTTATTAGATATATTGTCTTCCTTACTATCTCTAGCTTCTATTATACTATTATCTTATTTCTTAATAATATTAACTTCTTCTATATATAGTTAGTTCTATCTTAGGTACTCCCTAGTTTATTATACTAGGTTAGTAATATTCTTCTCTTATATTTCTCTCTTATAGTAGAGACTTTCCTAGTTATTTATAAGGTTATTAGCTATCTCTACAACTTTAATAGGTGCGTTATAGATATGTAAAAGTGTGTTAACTATATTATTAACATCTCTTATAACCTTAGTCTATTAGGTTTTATATTTCTAGTCTCTACAAATATAGATCTACTCTAGTACTCTAGGCGGTAGTAGCTACTATACTTGTTATTTCTTGTTAAGGTGTTTTAGGTAGTTATTATTATAGCATCCTAACTAATTTTCCGCTTTATATATTTATAATATTTTGCTCTATATTATAGATAGTTATATAGGTTCTTAATCCTCTTTAGAATTTAAGTTATAGTATAAAGGCTCCTCTATCCTTTCTTCTTTACTCTCTTTACTTATATTATTATAGGCTACTTCTATTATAATCTTCTATTCTAGTATAACCTCTAGGTTATTAGATTTATTATCTACGTATTCTATAGATCTAAATTTATATTCTAAAGCTATAGATATTACCTAGCTAAGAGTTATATCTAGCTTCTAGATAGCTCTACTTACTAGTTCCTTCTACTCTATAGTAGAGTCCTTAGTCTAGTTATCTCTTATATAGTATTTGTTAAGCTAAACCTTATAACTACTTATAGGCAAATTATGCTTCTCTAGTTCTTTATAGTATTCTCCTTAAGGCCTCTTATTGTTAGAGGTTCTAAGGATTACATTAAATTCCTAAATTCGCTCTATTAAATTAAACTATTATTAGGGCACTTTATTCTTTAACTTATAGTCTCGCGCTAACTATTTTTAAATATGTATAGCATCTTATTCTAGTCTTTCTGCCTTAGGGTCTTCTCCTCTTAGGTCTTCTATTATTAAGTTATTACATATTATTTGCTTCCTAGTCTATAGTATTATAGTTATTACCTTAATTGTTTGTTCCTCTAGTCTAGCTAGTAGATATAAAGCTATATCTTCTACCTCTGCGTTTATAGCGTCTTTCTATTACTTGCTTATATAACATATTATTAATCTAGATCGCGCTCTCTACTATTTAGTCTAGGTTATTATTTGCTACTCTATTATACATAAGTTTATCTTTAATATTATCCTTTTTAGGCTCTATTAGAACATAACTATTAAGGTATTATTATTCTACTCTATAATCTAAGTATATTATTTAAACTTAGCTACGTAATTAGAAGCTAATGCCTTCTAGGTTAGATATTAGATAACTCTAGTTAAAACTTCCTTATTATTATAGATCCTATAGATCTTCTAAATCTTAGTCCTAAAGATATTAAAGTTTCTAAAAATCTCTTTACTATTAGTATTATTTCTAAGGTATTTTAAAAGGTAAGGTTTAATCTATCTCTAAGCGTTACTATATATATAGGTAGTAGCAAATAAGATTTTGTTCTATGTAATATTATTAAATATAAAGTACAAATGTATTTAGTTAAGCTAGCTCTTAAGTTTAGTTTAGTCTCTATAGTAGAAGTTAGGTTTAGTAACCTTTATAGTATAGTCTTCTTCTATAGTCCTTACTTATATTAATTCTCTAGCTTCGCTTAGGGCTAGAGTTCCTAAAGCGTTACTTAATATAGTACTTATACTTAAGAGTGTTTAAAGTGTTAATAACTAACTAGTAGAGTAATATATACTAAATACCTAAGTATATATATAGTTAACTCTAAGAGATTAGCGTAGATAGTATTCTTTAGATAAGTATGCAAAGAGGAAGAAGTGCTAATTAGTTCTAATAAACAATAAGAGTTTAATAATAGTTAATTCTAATTAGTTAATTGCTAATATAAGTTAAATATAGTCTAAATAAGTCTACTCTATGTTTCTATATACTACTTTAAGCTGCATAGTAATTAGTCTAATTAGCGTGCTTAGTAATTAGTTGCTTAGTACTAATTAGTAATTAGTATGTAGAGTAATTAGTCCTATTACATAACTCTTATTAGGTCTCTACTAGAGTTCCTCTCTTAGTATGTCTAATTACTATATTAGAGTCTCGATTTATAATAATAAGGTAATTATAGTAAATAGAGAAATAGTACCTCTATTATATATTACTTAAGAGTATTATAAGGAGATTATCTTAGACATAATACTAGTAGCTAGATATAATATTATACTTAGTAACTCTTAGTTAAGAAGACATAACCTAGTTATTAACTAGAGAATAGAAGTACTTATATTTAATTAATATGCATGCAAACATATTATAAAGCCTATATATTAATAGCAGATAATAGTAGATAAGCAGAAGAAACTATATAAGATATGTTTCTTAGTAAATAGTAGTCTTTAATAACAAAGCGCGAACTAGATAGATACTAGAGAGAGTCTACTAGATTATAAAGACATTATAGTATATAGTAAAATTATAGCACCTAGAATCCTAGAAGAGTATAAGAAGTTTGCCCCTCTCTTTAAAAAAGAAATAGGATTAGTAGCCTTACTAAAATATTAGGTATAGGACTATAAGATCTAACTTTAGCCTAGAAAAGTACTACTCTTTACACTATTCTATACTAAGTTAGGTAAAGAATTAGAAGCTAAATAAGAATAGATAAAGGAAAATAAAGCAAAAGAATATATCTGCAAATTAGAATCCTTAGTAGTATTACTAATAATATTTATACTAAAGAAGAATAACAAACTATAATATATATAGAACTATTAGAAGCTTAATAACATTATAATAAAGAACTAGTACTCTCTACCTAATTATTATAAACTAAGCGCCTATAGCGCTAGATAGCTCTACTAGGCATCTTATTTATTATATAGATATGTAGATAGTATATTAGCTATGCAACTTATAGTAAGAAGCAAGTACCTTACTACTTATAGTAAGAAGAAAGCGCCTTACTACTTATAGTAAGAAGGAAGCTACGCTTTACTACTACTATATATAGAGATATAGGATAGACTTATTTAGACTATATTTAACTTATCTTAGCAATTAACTAATTAGAATTAACTATTATTAAACTCTTATTATTTATTAGAACTAATTAGTACTTCTTCCTCTTTATACACTTATCTAAAGAATACTACCTACGCTAATCTCTTAGGGTTAACTATATACATACCTAGATATTTAGTACGTATTACTCTACTAGTTAGTTATTAACACTAATATTAGAAAGATTTAAGATAGACTTATAGAAGCTAAATAGTTTACTATACTAGACCTTTAAAATAGCTACTATCTTATATAAATAGCTATAGGCAAAGAATAGAGAATAGTATTTAGATTATAATATAGACTCTATAGATTTCTAGTTATGCTATTTAGATTAACAAATATACTAGCTTATTTTTAGAATATAATAAACTATACTTTATAAGAGTACCTTAATAACTTTATAGTAGTATATCTTAATAACATTCAAGTCTATACTAATAGAACGCTAAAATAATATGTTAAGTATATATAAAAAGTGTTTAGAAAACTATAAGAATAGAACTTATATATTAACCTAGAAAAATGCGAATTATATAAGAAGAAAGTTAAGTTCCTAGAGTTTGTTATAAGTATAAAGAGATTAAGTGTCGACTCTAATAAGATTAAGGCAGTATAGAAATAGCTAACACCTAAATACGTTAAGAATATTTAGGTATTCTTAGAACTTATAAACTATAACTAAAAGTTTATTAAGAATTATTTAATAATTATAGTAGTACTTATAACTCTTATAAAGAAAGATACTATGTTTAGATAGGATAACTAGTATTAAGAGGCCTTTAGAAGCTAAAAGATGCTATATTAGAATACTTAATACTTACTATATTTAATATAAATAAGCTAATATAGATTAAGATAGATGTATCTAATCTAGCTATTAGAGTATGCCTTACCTAGGAAAGTAATAGAATGCATAAGCCTATTACTTATTATTCTTAAAAAATAATACTAGCTAAACAAAATTATAATATCTATAATAAGAAGCTACTTATAATTATATCTACGCTATAATACTAGAGAGTATACTATAATAAAATTATACTAGTAGCTTATATAGTATATTAATACTATATAAAGACACTTATCTTTATCTATATAGTAATACTAACATAGATCTTTATAATATTATAAGACTAAATATTAATAGTAGTATAGATATCTATTTCTATAAACTCTATCTTATAGTAAGTATTAGTTAACTAAGCCTAATTAGAACTAGAAGCTTAAAGAACGCTTTACTTTCTTATTAGCAGCTTATTATAAGCCTAGAACTACTTGTTACTAATCTCTTATATAGCCTTAAATAGTTAGTCTCTATTATAACTTAGCCTATAACTATCTTTATAACTATAATATAACTATATATCTATATACTATTCTATAGTTATAATAAGAGTAGGTATAGAGATGCCTATAGCTATAATATAAGTAAGAACCTTTATATTATAATTCTTATATTAGTCTTAGTTCTTTAGAGTATATTCTTTAGCATAATATTATATTTATAGTCTTAAGGCTTAGAGACTCCTTATCTAGAGTATAATAAGATTAATTAACTAAGTTAAGTATAAAGCTCCTAAACTACTATAAAATAGTAATATCTATATATAGAAGAAATTCTACTTCTTTCTATTATTCTCTATTATACTCTTTATTACTTAGTATAGAGTAGAGTACTCTCTTAAGATCGCTATAGAGCACTAAGAGCACCTTGCATACTTAAGCTCCTATTAGCGCCTTAGTATAGTAACTAGCTAAGTAGTTCTTAGAATAGTTCCTAACATCTTATTGCTAGTAGTAATATGCTCTATAATATATTATTGCTACCTTAACTAGTTAATTGTAGTAGCTAGCATCTTTGTAGAAGGTCACAGTATTAATCACAACTGCAGTCGATAAATGTAGTAAATCGTGGTGTAGAGCGTGTAAAGTCGAGATGAAAAGGTGGCATTAACTATTTGGCACGATTAGAGCTCCTTGTGCAGGGATCAAGCGGGCGCCAGCTGTGCAGGCAGCCTCAGCTCCAATACTAGTAGTCAGCACACAATTTGGTGCCTGACCATGCCCGACAGCCCTCACCATCACCATCACCATCACTCCTCCGCCGACATTGGATCGAGCAAAGGCAAAGGCAAAGGCCCAGCACTGCGCATCCCGGGCCATCCCGCCCACCTCCGCTTCCAGCGCCGCACGTCGGAGCGCGCGTTCTTGGAGAGCGGTCTGCGCGACGGCGGCATCGCGTCGCCCGGCAGCTCCGTCTACTCGGCAGGCGCGATGGACTACACCGCCGAAGCAGGCGGCGCGAATGCCTGGGCGAGCAGTCCGGACGGCGGGCGCGCGAGCTTCGGCCATGTCCCGCGGCAGGAGCAGCTGCCCGCGCCTGCCTTGGGTGAGGAGGGGCAGGGCGAGACGGCGGGCGGGTGGGGTCCGGAGCACCAGCATCAGCATCAGCAGTACACACCTCACGAGCCACAGCGCGCCTCGCAGGAAGAGAACCGGCGGCCACACTCGGCGCGATATCATCACGTGCAGCCGCCACATCCCCACCACGCCAGACATGCAACACCATCACCACCACCACCCCAACAACAACAACAACAACAACAACAACAACAACAGCAACAACAGCAGCAGTACGTGCCCCAGTACAAGCTCCAGGCGAAGATCACGGGATTGGAGCGCACGGGCAAGAAGGACCCGATCTTGCGATTTGACGTTTACGTATGTCAGACATACCCCAACCAGCCCCTGTCGGTAAGTGCATGCTCGCATCAGCGACACAGGCTGACGTTGTTCGCTGCTCGTAGACCAACCTTCCCAAGTTCAGGACGACGCAGTTCCGCGATGTACGGCGCACCCACTCGGAATTCGTCAAGCTGGCCAAGCATCTGACGGCCAGCAACCCTGAAGCATTGGTCCCTGCTGTACCTCCGCCAAGCAGCAGCGCCGGTGTGGGTACGGACGAGGATGAGGCCAGGACCAAAACTGCTTTGCAGAGGTGACATGTGCATCCTTGTCATCCACCAATGCCTGTGACTAACGCTTTTGCAGATGGCTCAACGTTGTGTGCAGTAACGACGTGCTTATGCGCGACGAAGAGATGGTCTTCTTCGTCGAGTCAGATTTCGGGTACTCACCCGTCGTGCGGAAGCGTCAGCCGGCGACCGGCGTGCGACGGAAAGTGCTGAAGCAGTTTGCCCCGCCGCCAGATGACACGCCCGAGCTCTTAGAAAGCAGACCAGTCGTCAAGGCCTTCTACCTTGGATCCATGGACGCCCAGCAAAAGATCGACAGGGTGGTCAAAAACCGACGATCTCTGGGTGTGGCAGAATCGGAGCTTGGCACGAAGCTGCAGATTCTACAAGCACAGGAACCTCATCCTGGTCTCGGCAATGCTTACCGCAAGATTGGAAGGGTGATCCAGAACACAGGAGATTTCCACGCAGCCCAAGGCACTGCCGAAGCCACCACCCTCTCGGATCCTCTGGCATACCACAGCAGCGATGCAGCCATTGTCAAAGAGACCCTCACTAACCGCCATATCCTCTTACGCGAGCTACTGCAAGCGCAGCAGGCAACCCGGCAAAAACTCACAGCCGCCGACCGTCTCAAAGCCTCGTCTAGCGTCAAGCGCGACAAAGTCGACGAGGCCATCTCCGCTTTAGACGAGGCACGATCTCACGAATCATACCTCCAACAAAAGACCCAGCGAGTCACCGCGAACCTGCTCGTCGAAAAGCGCAAATGGTTCGCACGGACGTCCGCAGATCTCCGAGCTAGCATCCGAGAGTACATCGTCCGCGAAATCGAAGCCGAGCGACGTACCCTCGCCACTCTCGAGCAAGTCCGGCCCGACGTTCGCAACATCGACGCCTCCGGTGGCTTGTCCCGCCTTGGCAGAGAAGCTCATCCTGTCGTTAGGCGCAGCAGCATGGCATCCAGCCAAGGTCCCAAGGGCGATGCTTGGTCTGGCGTCCCCCGTCGCGCCGACGGATTGAACCGAAGTATCAGTGGCTCATTCATCGGTGGACAGCCTGTGCCGGAAGAGGGGGAAGAGGAAGGTGAGGAGGGCGCTACTGGTACGAAGGGTAGGAAGCGGGCGACTAGCAGTACGAGTAGTCTGACGAAACTTGCGGAGGAAGACGATGATAGGATTGATGCGAGGAATGCGGCGAGTCGCCTGGCGACTACTACTTTCTAATCCTATGGGGGCATGTTTATCAAGCTGGTCATAGCCACAGCCTCCAGGTCTGAGGAAACTCGAGAGCGGTGAGAGATAAAACAGTGGCAGCATTGATTGTACAGCATCGATGAGAATTTCCAAAATCGATATCCTGTCTTACGCGTGCGACATACAGGCGTCCGTGCAGGTTTCAAAGCGGCTGGGAATCCTTCCTGATCCACTAACGCCGGTACCAAGTACGTCCGAAAAAAGAGCTTGCAAGGCGCAGTCATCTTCCGCAAAATAGCTACTGAATTCCGGGTGTTCATAGTCTCGCCTATTTACGATGCCAATCCTTTCTTTCCGGGAGCAGAGTCTGGTCTTGCAAAATACATGATGGCGCCGAGGACTTTTCAATCGCCTGATCACCTCGCTGTCTACTTTGTGCACTAGGGCAGGATCTGTACGTCCCGGTGTAGCCTATGTAGCCTGTCGTGGTGTCTTTGGCTTGCGTGTGGACTTGGTCTTTAGGGAGTGAGTAGGAATAAGCCTGTGAAGCGATCCACAGGTCGACCATACTCTATCCTTCGATTTGCTGGTCAAGCTTGGTGGCACGTTGCAGGGCTTGGTCGAGTAGGATCTCGGAGAGACGGTTATTCTACTACGCATGTCGGTGTGTTCTGTAGTGCAATTTGGTAGGTCGCAGTCTTGCAGAAGGCCTTTGCCACAGCAACAGAGGTCAGGGATACGTTCGCGAATTAAGATCCTCCGCTGGAGTTGTGATGATGTGCTTCTCGTCCGAGGGCAGGAACCTCCAGATCAAGTCTCCAGCGATGCACCTTTCTTTTGACGCGGCTGCCGCATCTCTCTCACTTAGTCGCCACCCGATTGTAATTTTACTCCAGTATAGACAGGCGCTTAGCTTTGCAAGTTCTTGCCGAGAGGCCTCCATACTGTACCTGACGACCATCCCAACGAGCGTGGTGACAGGACTCACAGACCAAGTAGAGGGAGAAGAGAAGTCAGAGCATGCAGGGCGACAATCTGACGGTAGAGGCCACTGCGGTATTGCCTACTGTGAGAAAAGGGGGCACAACTAGGTCATAACCTTGGACTTGACGAGTGCCGCCATGGACATGGTGCGCCGAACTCACCTTCCACACCGACCACATCACATGCAGAATGAGCCATACAGGAACGCACGAGAATGCATTCCTTGCTACACGCAGAGAATCTGCAGTACCCAACCCGTATCCGCATTGTTCCGCCAGATTGACCTGCCACCTCCAGCGCCATTGCCTTGTCGCGAAAACTAGCCGAATCGGCCTTGCATACAACCCGCCGTACCCTGCTCGGCGCCTGGTCCATTAAGTTGGCACGGCCATTTTACGTTGATACAGGGCTGGCTCTGTCGTCGAAGGAAGTGGTCAGCCACGGCAAAGCCAGGAGGAGCCGAAGTTGGGGGCTAGAGAACAGCATTGCAGACATACATGGCTGCACGGCGTGATCCTTCCTCCCCACATGTATTCTCCACCATTCGGGATGCAGGCTCCGTTTTTGTAGTCTTTGTCTGGGAGGGAGCAGGCCTGTTACACACGCGCGGGGGCGAAGAGTCAGCTCTGTGGTTCTCGGACGTGGTCGTGGTGAATAATGCGGCGAGGAAGGGAATAATAGCGGAGGTCGAGTGGGCTTCGGCTGATATCATACGTACCCATCCCCAAGCTAGTGAGGCAAATAGCGGGACAATGGTTACAGGCTTCATTCTGGACGTTGTGATTTTGTGATTTCTTCGATGATCGAATTGTCGAATAGCAGAGTTGTGTCATCGTTCTGGAGGGTTGTGAGGATAGCTTGTGTGGCACTGAGAAGCCGAGCGGTTCCGGATCTTTTTCACTGCCTCGCTGCCCAGTTGGAGTATGTCGTCAGCTTGGCTGGGGAACACGAATGTCTGGAACAGACAAAGACAAATTTAGTCGGAATCTGATGGCCGTCGTTAGCATATGAAGATTGCGGGCTGTGCGTTGATCGGTATGCGTAGCGGTAGATCAAATTTGCAAGCATTATTGTCGATCGGCTTGGTGAGTCTACAAGGTCTTGTCACGTCAAATGGTACTTTCCAGCGCCGTTGGCGAATATTTTCATGCTGACGGGACTCAGCGGTCTCAGATTGTCGTTGGATCCTTGTTCGGCCTGGCGTCAACGGAGCCGCCGGACGATCCAAGACCATGTATGTGTTGTCACCTTGGTCCGAGAAAGGTCTTCACTTCGTTGCCTACGACTGATTGTTGCAACTGGTATCGTGTTCTCACCGCCAGATCTTGACTCGAAAGAGCCTGAGGAGGTAAATACAGTATACATATCATTTCGGTCATCCTCATTCCTGACAACGCCCCAAGCTTTGCATTCTAAGAAATCTAAGCACCTGTCGCACGGCTGCGCATGGTTAATATTGCATTGTGTGGGCTCAATGGTCATCAAAGATAGCAAGGATTTGAAGCGAGTCCCAAATATCGCATGTTTGCAGCTCATGACATAAGACCTAGAGAAATCCGATCATGAAGCACTCTCAAAACCATGGGCCCACTTCCGGTGTGCGCAAAGAGAATATTCGGAGGATGTTTTCAGTTCGAACGCCAGATTTTTGAAAGGAATGGGCGATTCCTAGTTGAGCTCTGGTTCTGGCCTGGACGTCGATCCTAGCATGATATCTCAAAGACTCCTGACTTCGACGCTGCTCTCTTGCCGAGCCCGCTTCTGAGCACCTCCCGTCGACACCTCAGTCCGGCCCTGCTAGGGAAGTGGTAGCCTCACCGAGGCAAGGCAGTGCTCCCATCCCGAGTACGGATAAAGCCCGCGCGCCGCCTCACGTCTGTGATAAGTCGTTCGTGCAGTGACAAGACTTTGCTCCCACAATCTGGCACTCGGACCGAAAAGTGCCCGGCCACATTGGATCATCGTCGGCAGGCTGCACACAATACTGAAGCACGGTCGAGTACGAGCCCTTTCGGTAAAGGGAATCGCAGACACTGAGAGTCTCGTCCAGCATCGGCTGGCCGGCGCCCTCGATGTTGCCGCGGCCGTCTGGCTCGGACATACAGACGCAGTAGCTGTACCATTGGGCGGATGCGGTGTGGTGAGGGTGAGGAGGAGGGCGTACTCGCGGAAGATCTTCATTTTGATGGTGGTTTGGCTTGGCGTTGCGGCTGTATGGGTTGGCCTGGGCGGTGGTGGAGGACACGGGTGGCCTCAGGTGAGCTTAGAAAGTTATGTAGATGAGTGTGAACTGGGGGCGGCGCCTTCTATGCTGCTAGTGGCCATCGCCAGATATAATAACGCCTGAATCTCGGTGCCAATGTATGTCTTGCATGTGTGATATCCGGAAAGCAGGTAACCTGCTGAGGCTGCTGTAAGTCGATGATCGCTCTTCGACTGACATCCGAAAAGAACATGTAGCAATTCGCCAACGGGTCAGCTTTACAATCAGAACTGGACGTGGTCCGTAGTTGGCGCATGCTCGTGTGAATGAAGACAGTTCTGCAGCATATGGCCTATATAGTACTATGAAAGCCTGAGGCATCCCACGCGGAGCTGCTTCATCAGCCGTCAGACAGCATGGGTCTTCTGAACAAGAACAATACACACCTCATCCGTCCCGTAACACTGACTATTGTCAACGCCTACCGGCGAAGGGAAAATACTGCCATTCACCGCGCACGTGGCGGGACGGCTATGGCAATTGGCGGTTCGCACGTGTCGCCCGCAGATTCCCCCATCGTTTCAGCTATAGCTCACAGCCTCATCTGTCAACATGCGTCCCCGGAAATAGCAATGGCAGCGTCGTGAATACGGACGCGAGCTGGGTCAGAAATAATGTTCTCATCAAGATGTCCTTGGACGGTTCGAATCCTCCCGCTCGGATTGGCCGAGTCGCCGCAGACAGTGACACTGGCGCTCTTCTGAATCTGAGACCCGAGATCACCCAACGAGCCAAATCGAGCACGTTGCGAGCAAAAGTTACGCCAACAATGCTGGGTACTCTTTCAGACGCCCGGTCCTTAGAAGTCTCAAGTACGGAGCGTTCAACCTGGGCCACGCACCGCAATGAGGCAGTGATAGCAAATCAGCAGCTTACCAGATCATTCCACTAGCAGTTACCTTCCTTGGGGGCTTGTTCCTTGGGATGAGTCTTGAGCGTCGGCGATCGGAGTTGAACCCGGTGGTTTCAGACGAAAATTCCCGTGCAGTGAGCCGTGCTTTCGCCCGGCATGCGCAGCTTGGATGTCGCTATACAAATTGCACAATGGACCACGTCTCATCTTCAAGCGAATCTCGCGCCAGTACGACCTCAACGACTATACTTGTATGTTCGCCAACAGACTAGCGAGAGCACGTCCGCACATGAGTCCAACCTAGAAGCCTACGGCCCTACCCATCCGTCACAGACGCGGAAGACACCTGCGGTCCCAAGCGGTCACAAAGAGCACAACGATTCTGTCACGCCGAAAAATGCGTATTACCATTGCCGTTCTGCCTCTCATATCCCTCGCGCTCGCGGACTGCCACAGGAACGATGGAGAGTTTCCAGAATATCCGACTTGTAACTACAAAGGCGTAGATCTTGATACGACGGGCTTCCGCTATCTATGGCTGGCAAGCCCCACAAACATCTTACTAAATGGCATCTTGGTCTGACAGTCCAGTTGATTAGTGCGACAAGGAAGCGATAGACAAACAACCGGACGCGCCCACCGCGGGTGCTTGTTTGAGGCAACCTAGCGTTGGCGGACCGGGCACACACGCCTGGTGCTGCATCCTCGATGGTCGACCAGTGAGCTCGTATAAGTATCACGCCGAGATATGCAACCCGGATGGCTCGGATGGCGACGGGACCTGTGACTGGGGTGGATTTGTAACGCTTTGTGTAAGTGTGGCATCTCCTCTGAGAAGCAATCCATCGGGGTTATTTGGGCATTCGATGCGCTGACCACTCCTTTCTGCGAGCAGTGTGCTGCCAACCAGAAATTGTCCCCCAATGATCCGCTCAGGAAGTTCTACTCTACGCGCGTCAATGCAATCGTGAACTATCCCGAGGGCATAAACTCGCGGGGAACGAGAGAGTGTGGTCCGGAAAAAGAAGTGGAGAAGAAATCGGGAATAACAAGATGTGCTTTTCATAAGAGCCAAGGTTGGAACTGATGACATTCGAGAGTCGTGAGTACAGTGAATCCACCTAGCAGTGATTGTGTACGTCTGCTGTTGCATGCGTGGCGATGGGAGAAGTTGTATTGTTTGGCTAGCGTCAAATGAGAAGAGTGCGTGCACTTTTGATGTGTAATCGTTACAGTTGATCGCACGCTGACCGCGCCCAACAGATACCATTTTCGCTCGTATATCATTAGATCCGGAAGTTCCCAGTATTGCTCGATCGTCGGCATGACAGTCCACTGTCACCCAACCAGAACTGGAGACATCCCTTGTCGTACTCGGGCAATATAGTTGTAGGCCATACATTCGAAGCAATTCGACCCAACAGCCGTGCCTCCTTGTACGTTCCGGCCCTGGTCATCGCATGTAGAGCTCGTCCTCTGAACTCCTTTACGTGCCTGGATCTGGCTTCGGAGCAAATGGCACTTTCTCCCTGCGCCGTCGTAGCACGCCACAGGAGTCCCATCTGCACACTTGCAACCTGCCGGGCACACCTCATGTTCGATTCCTTTCTTGTGCTCATCACAATAGATATTTTCGGTGTCAGAACTAGAGATTACCCAGTACTTGATAGATAATCGAAGATAGATACTACTCACAATTGCAGTCTTGCCGCCGTTACAGGCCGGGTATAGTCTACGTGGTTAGCAAAGCAAGGAGTTCCATTCAGGGCCTGTTGGAGCTGTACGAACATAGGTTTTTGGCGACTTGCATTGTGCGATAACGCCAGTAGCCAGTGTGGCTAACAGGAACAGAGCGCATCTTGACGGGACCGTTGATATCCAGCAATTGCGTCTGGTGTATGACTTCCAGGTTTCTGATAGCAGGAAGAAGGCGAAGGGACTGTAGCACTCAAGTATTAATTTATGTCGTTGCTTGTCGAAAGTCGAACTGTTACAGTATCATCCGGCTTGGTCCGGCCTTCAGCGCAGAAAGCAAATGGGATGGCTCGGAATGCAAGTGTGCAGGCACGCCGCAGTCTTGTGATAGACTGTCAGGTATGGTCCGGTCGGGAACTTAGGAAGGTACATACAATGGCTCTAGTGTCGATCTCGATGAGAGCATTCGCCTACTACTGTCAGCCGGAAGCGCACAAATCGGCTGCAGACATGCCCGAGGCCACCAACACTCAGAAGCTCAAGGAGCAAGTCCAACCAGCTTGGAACTCCATCTCAGCTGAGAGTATACACTCCTTTTTCACCATCGTATAGAACAAGCACATCCTCATGTATGGGCCATGACCTCATCCTATCGAAAGCGGCTTCTTTTGGTGTTGGAGCGCAATGGATATCATTGCGGCTACTGAGGACGGCAGTCGGAGCGGAGCAAGGCCGATGGAGCAGTGACAGAGGTGAGCTGAGTGGCAAGGGTGTGAGCTGAGGGCGCGGTTGAGTCAGATCGCGAAGGTCTAGTATGTGAAGGTCTCGTTCTTATGGTATCCATGCTGCCAAGCTGCAATTACAGTTCATCTACGGATGTGGGAACCGCAAGATCGACCGTATCGACGATTGGAATTCAAGGGAGACCCTGCTCCATACGGACTCTGCGGCATCGACCGGACACTGCAGATAGATCCCCTCGCGGTAGTCAAGCACGGTGTCGAGAATCGTCGTGGCCCAATCGTTCCACCCACCAGCACAATGGCCGACAACAAAAAGTCGATGCTCGACCTGAACGGACCATGGAAGCTAAACAAGGACTTGTCCTCCGACGCTACCGCCGCCATGGATATCCAAGGCATCGGCTTTCTGACGCGCAAAGCCGTGTCGGTCGCCACGAAACTTGCGCCTCTCAGGATCAGTGTTGCGCAGAAGGGTAAAGAGGAGATAATTATCAGTTACGCAACTATGGCCAGTCTTCCCGGTAAGTCGCATCCTACCTGTCCGACGCACCCCAGGGACCTTCGATAATAAAGGTCATTGCAGCCATCAAAGAAGAACTGCGCCCTGCAAACGATGAGTGGATGGAGAAAAAAGACCCAATGGTCGGCAAGATCCGCATCCGCAGTCGCTGGACCACGACATCCGAGTTGAAGAGCAAGGGCTCTGACACTTTCTTGACGGACGGTCTGGGTGATGACGAGACGATCTTGGAGGCCGAGATTGAGAGCCTGGAGAAGGATTTTAAGATGGACCAGCTTTGGTTGATGGAGGGAGACAAGCTCGTCAAGAGGGATCTTACCACCAGTGCAAATGGTAAGAAGGCGGAGACGAGGTTTGTGTACGAGTTTGACGGATGATATGATGCGAGGGGGTTGTCATCTCCTTTGTCCTGCGTCCATCTAGATTTGATGAGTATTGATATGAGGCTGCATGGGGTCCTGATTCGTAGCTCGTCCTTGAACATGAATCAGCTTTCACTGTGAAAGGTCAGCGACAGCCACTTTTGATTTATAATGTCTGCAAGGAAGCTTCGGTGGCTGGACTAAGTGGTCAGTGGCAGTTCAGGCTCTCGCGGTGCGAGTGTGTTGTCAAGCGCAAGTCAAATAACTAGCATGTCGACGCAGCTTGATACTTCCATATCGGTTGACGAACCCTCAGCAGCGCCAGCTCTGTACCGCTTCACAGAAGACATGGAATATATTCCAATGCCTCTGGACGCTCATACGTGACAATGCCGAGGAGACCGCCAACCAAAAAAAACCAAAAAAAAAACCAAAAAAAACCAAAAAATTCAAGCATAAGAAAGGTCGTGCGGGTTTTCCAGAGTGGAATCGAAATGCAATCCGGGACCCATATGGCCGGACGAGCGTCAAGGCGACTGTACGTCTGCCATACTGAACAGCCCGTATATGCAGACTTTCCGCTCGAACCTGAATCATCCTCTTCTTCCCACGTGGATCTGCGACGGGCGTGGGGGCCTGACATGCCACAGCGTTAATGGGCACGAAACTGCGAATGTGCCCGTAAGGTCGTACATTTGTGGAATGTTCATTGAGCCAGTGGCCGACGGCGGCCAGATGAGCAGAAGGTCGATGGCCCATACGTCGCCAAAATCTCCCGGTGTTCCGAGCCTCTCTAAGTCCATCAGGTGCTGAAGTCGATTGGCCATATCAATCATTTTTCTTTTTCCATGACAGAAGGCCACTACTATAGCAACAGCAATAGAAGAAAGGCAGCAGTACCAGCGACCGCAACAAAACTACGGCGACGGCGGGGGTTTAGGCGGGCCAGGAGGGATGGGAGGAGGAGGAGGACATCATGGAGGAGGGATGGGCGGGGGACCTGGTGGACGGTGGTAGAATATAATGGAAGATCAGCCATTTGTACCGCGAAAAGACAGCTTGGGATATGACTCCTCAGCTGGTGTAAAGTTTGCCCCCCCCCCAACGCCTCGCTAACATCACTCACGTCCTCCTACTCTCTGCCCGTCACGATGACTGCCCTGATACATCCAAGCACACACGCATTCACGCTCTGTACGCAGCTTCAAGCAACCCTCACCTTCTTCCCGTGCGCCACCACTTCCTCATCCTCATCCTCATCCTCGTCATCATCCTCCTGCACGACCTTCCTCTTCCTCACCCTCGGCTTGCTCGCCCCGGCCTCCACATCCCCCACCCCATTCTTTTCTCTCTCCTCCACCTTCTCCAGCAACGACACATACCCCGCTTGCACCGAGTCCAGCGCCGCCTCCAACTTCTCGATCCGCTCCTCGCGATCCAACTGGGCGAGTTGATCGCGATTGAAGACGTAGAGTCTTTGTTTCGCGTAGAGGCGCCAGAAATAGTACGCTTTATCGTTGTCATTGCTGCTCCTGTCTTTTCGCGTGATTCTGTTTCTGGAACGGTGGTTGCCGGGGATGAGGGAGAGGGTGTGCATTTCGACGAGGCGGTCGAATTGGCGTGGCATGATTTTCGTCTTCTTCATGATTGCTGTCCGTTCGGCGCCGTCGACGATGAGGTCGGTTGGGATGTAGGTGGTCGAGGCGAGCTTGTCGGCTGGGATGGAGGTGTTGATGCGTAGAGCGGCGAATTCGGGAACGTTCTTTCTGAGGTAAAAGAGATCGCAGAGATCGCGCAGGTCGTCGAAGGCTTCGTTCGGGTCCTCGACGGTGAACTCGCGGATGTTAACCAGGGAAGTGAGGTGGGTGTACATGGTGTTGTACAGCTCTTGGCCGTGTCCGGCGCCTTGGAACGGGGGCAGGATCAGGAATTGAGACAGCCGCTCTCTGCTCGGGAGTTGGAGTGGCGTTGCCGTGTTGTCCACTGCCATGTCCATCGAATCGGCGTGTGGTGGTGGGAGGAAGGTGTCCAATGATTGCGCGAATGCATCCAAATCATCCTTCGACGGCTCTTTCCTGTCGGGGAGTGTGAAGACGCGATAGGATGTGCCATAGCCGACCAGCGAGTATGGTGATGTCCTCGGCGACCGTTCCTCCTCATAGCGGTACAGCAAGAACAGCTTCCATCGCTGCGTCGTCCAGTCCTGCTCTAGCTGGAGCATACTGCCACCCTCGATGAACAAGGGCACCAGAATCTGCATGTTCTCCAGCAGCTGCCTGGCGTCTGGATGTGACAGGCTGGCCACCCAGATCTCATACGTGTGGCCGTCTCTGCTGTAGCTGTGGATGCGCTCGCCGGGCGGTCTGAAGCCTGCCGCATCCGCATCCGCACCCGCACCCGCACCCTCATCCTGCACCGGCGCGTCAAACGCCTCGGCCGGCAGGAAATCGGCGAGGGCTGCTCGGATGTCGGTCGGTTTGATCGTGTCGGTCAGTGGCGGGTACTTCTTGCCGTGTGTGATGGTCACGCGGGGGCGGAGATTGTGTGGGCGGAAGGTGAGGGCGATGCGGAGGTCTTGGTAGCCGAAGACGACTTCCTCGTCGCCGAAGATGGGATACGTGAAGGCGGGGTGGAAGGGGTCGTCGACGAGGGCGCCGTCGCTGTGGACGAGGGCGATGGTGAGGCACTCGGTGGTGTTGCTGGACCTGTGCGTGGTCAGTCGGGTCTTGGGAGATCAGGGAGAGTGATTGATGAGAGACGCCCTACCATTCATTGACCTGCTCCTCGATCTCCCTGACGAGCGCCTCGCTGGCCATGACGGGATTTACGACCTAATAACCAATTGATTGCTGCGGAAGACGTCGCGCGACAGTCGAGGGTGACGCGACTCGCTCTCACCTATACGCTAATTGGCACTGGGGGAGGGGCATGCAGATGACCTCATTGATTGATAACATTGATGGGCGATCAACGGTACTCATTGATCGCAAGCGGAGCTTGGAGGAGATTGAACGACGCGCGACATCGACTGACCCGACGTGCAATGCTTACCTCGACAGACAATCAGCTCCGTCACAGCCACGTTGGGGAGTGAAGGCCACGTTGAAGCGTGCGATGAGCAAAGGGGACTACCTCCAGCTGTGCCCGCGATACATGTAGGAGGGAGCACACACCGCGCAGCATGGCAGACGGGCTGTTGACGCTGCTCGTGCTGTGCGTCGTCATGGCCAGCGCGTGAGTAGCATCACATCACATGGACCAGCAGCTCACCCGACCGCATCTGATGCTCCCGTAGCTCCTTCCTCGCCGGCCTCCTCCCGCTCTCCTTCTCCCTCACCCCGCGGCAACTGCGCCTCATCACCGCCCTCGGCACCGGCGTCCTGGTCGGCACCTCCCTCGTCGTCATCATCCCGGAGGGCATCGAGGCCCTGTACGACGCCGGCGCCACCAGCGCCACTCCGCCCGCGCGGCCGTTGACGAGGAGATGGACACTCTCCGACATCTCCGCACCGTCACCGCCCGGGCCACGAGACGCGCTCGACGCCGAGAAGCACCTCGACTTCATCACCGGCCCCGACGACGGCTTCGACCGCGAGACCGCCACCGGAGCCCCCCCCGCCGACTCACCGCACCATCACCCCGCAGGCGCCGACAGCGTCTATGACCCCCACGTCTGGGTCGGCATCTCCCTCATCTCCGGCTTCATCCTCATGTACCTCGTCGACACCCTCCCCCAACACGCCACCCCCCGCACCGAGCCCCGCCGCTTCAGCATCTCCCTCACCTCCCTCTCCTCCAGTCTGCACTTCGCCTCCACCGCCGCCTCCCAACCACCCAACGGCCACATCTCACACCCCGTCCCCGCCGCCGCCGACGACGACGCCTACCCGCCCACGTCCGCCTCTCACCCCTCCGCCCGCCCCTCCTCCACCACCGTCGGCCTCGTCATCCACGCCGCCGCCGACGGCATCGCCCTCGGCGCCTCCTCCACCTCCCCCACCGATCTCACCCTCATCATCTTCCTCGCCCTCATGCTGCACAAAGCCCCCGCCGCCTTCGGGCTCACCTCCGTCCTCCTCAAACAGGGTCTCTCCAAACGCGCCGTCCGCACCCACCTCATCATCTTCTCCCTCGCCGCCCCCGTCGGCGCCTTACTCACCTACTCCGCAGCGCACCTGCTAGGCTACCGCTCGGAGTATCTGGGCACGCAATTCACAACCGGAGTGCTGCTGTTGTTCTCCGGCGGCACTTTCCTGTACGTCGCGATGCATACTATGCAGGAGGCGGGCGCGGCGCACGGAGCAGGGCATGGGTGGGCCGAGGGCGACGGGTACGCGGGTGTTGGAGCGGACGAGGGGAGTTATAGCGGTGGGGCAAAGGCAGAGGGCAGGAGGCATTTGATTGACACGCTGGTTACGGTGGGCGGGATGCTCGTGCCGCTTTTGACGCAGTGGGGTCATGGGCATTGAAATGTTTTGATGTTAGACGGCTCGGAATGGAAACTGCACGCCTTTTGCGCAGGTCGTGGAGTCGTGTAATTCTTTTTCATTCGGCTATCTTGACCTTTGTTCTTCACGCACGTGTTTTTCTCGGGTAGCTACTCGGCCGCCCGGTCAAGCGACCGACTCGGACGCTGCTGGCGGAGGTATCGCCGGCCATTTACCACGCAGGAACCTCCCAGAGGGAGAGGGAGAGGGAGAGGGAGAGGGAGAGGGAGAGAGGGAGAGTAGAGGGTCAGGGGAGTTACGCTGAGGTGGGAGGGGAGGAGGCTAGACCGAGGGCGGAGAGGTGGGCCGGTGCACGAGATCAATCGCCCACACGGTGCTCACTGTCTCCATTGCGACGATTGATCATGATTCCCCTTTTTTTTTTTTTTTTTTTTTTTTTTCTTTTTATATTGTTCTGTGCTAGATAGGCAAGGTAGGTGATGTGTGCGTCCGCTCGGGAATCTGGTCAAATTTCTCTGCGGAGATCCGTTTTCCGTCTCCTTCGGGTTGAACACTCATGAGGACGCCAAATTTCTCCCTTCCCATCCCTCCACTTCCTGGCTATCCTTCGCGC